>CM041777.1:88732655-88898888 GCA_023374045.1 Limonium bicolor | reverse complement strand
GTGAGGAGTCCGGTCTGTTCCGGCCACGCGTGTGAGTATGGGGGTCGTTGTCATATCAGGTTCGATCCTCTCTGTATGTTATGGTTGTTTTCCAATTTGGTTTCCAACCTTCCCTTTAGCTTAACCAAGGCTATTACTGACTCACGTCGGGCCACAGGGGCATACTATGTTATGTTTGTTCGGTGTGCTTGGATCACTACATCCGAGACACCTTGTGTTAAGTTATCCGTTCATTTAACGAGACGGTAACGAGTTATGTAACGAGCTTATCATGAGATTGGCAACATTCTCTAGGCTCACCAGTGAATTAACTATGTTTGGGTCGGCTCCTAGGAGAACCGCTCCCGTTATGTTATGTGTTGTTGTTGTAATGCAACCTCTATTTCGATGTTGTTATGTGCACGTTGTAACGTGAAAGGTGTGGTTATGTAGTGTATGTTATATGTTGTAAAGTGTGGAGTATGTGGATCATGGATATGAATCCCAGTTTGTGATAAGAGGCGTTTAAGGATAACCCGAATAACGGGTAAGTGCGTCTATTAAGGAAGTAGCTCCATTAGAGGAGGAACACTCTAGGGACAATGAATACCATGAGTGACTTATCAAGTAAGGATGTACTATCCGTTTGTTGAGCCCATTGAGGCGAAATGTCATGTGTTGTGTGTTTACAGTTGCATGCATGATTTAAATATAATCAACCGCATGCTAAGACGACAATTAGTTGTGCGTGGCCCGGTAGCATGTGGCTGCGGGATTACCATACCAGCAAAGGTGCTGAGCCCCTTGGGGGCCACCCTTTCTCTTCTTTTCTTATTTCAGGTACGAAGAGCTGGAAGCCGTTCGAGAGTAGGACGGGGTAGTCGTTGTACATGGGTAATCATTTAAGTGTATATATACAGTAGGTGTAGTAAGACCGAAATTGTTATCGGCATCAGTTTATAAATACTCGGTACAGTAGGAAGGTATGTGTATGTTGTGTTGTTAATGGAAAGGGATAATAATGTGTAGTCCCTCGGTACAATGTATATGTAATAGCCTTGTTAGCCACGTGGGTGGTTAACGGCGTGTAACACCAACGAGTTAAGTTATGTGAAGTAGTATATTTTTCGCTGCAGAATGTTGTTATGTGTTTGTTGTTGGATGGGGTGTTACAGTTAACTACTATGGAATTTGCTTTATGGGGTGAGAATTTTTGGTGTCTACACCCCTAACTATTAAATTTTTTACAAATATTCACAAAAATATCAAAATACAATAAAAATATACATAAAATTACAAAAATAAAAAAAAATAAAAAAATAAAAAAAATAAAAAAATTAAAAAACAATTAAAAAATATTTAAAAATTATAAAAATTCAAAAAAATTTAAAAATGAAAATATCATAAACTATTAAAACAAATTAATATTTTATTTTTAAAAATTTATTCAGTGCCATTAAAAGAACATTGTGTTCTAAACAAATAATTTATACCAATTTTTCTACCAATTTAATCATATTAAGTACCATAATTTTACCATAATTTATACCACACATTTTTAATTATTGTTTTCTATAAATTTTAATTATTTCATCAAAGTAAATAATTTTATTTTTTATTTTTTTGAAAAATCTTAAATCTTAAAAATTAAAATATTCTAAATATAATAATTTATTTTGAAGAAATAATTTAAATTGATAGAAAATAGTAATTAAAAAAATGTATGGTAAAAATTATGGTACTTAACTGGTATAAATTGGTATAAATTATTTGTTTAGAACAGAGTATTATTTTATGGTACGCAATAAATTTCAAAAAATTAAACATTAATTTGTTTTAATATTTTATGATATTTTCAATTTTTTTATTGTTTATAATTATATTTTTATTGTATTTTTAATGTTTTATGAATTTTTTAACACTTAGGGGCATATTTTGAACTTTAAAAGTACATTGTTAAAAAGTATATTTTTTTAATTTTTATAATTGTTTTCAATTTTTATAATTTTTTTTTCAATTGTTATAATTTTTTATATTTTTATTGTATGTTGATATTTTTGTAAATTTTTTAACACTTAGGGGCATATTGTGAACTTTAAAAGTAGTTTGTTAACTAGTAGGGGTATTTTTGTGTTTTTTCCATCTGGTCAATAACTATAGTGGAATTTCATGGAGTTTTATGAAAATATGGTGACATTTTATGATTTTTTAGTGATATTTCATGAATTAGGCAAAAATATAGTGGCATTTCATGAAATTTTCCCCAAAAAAAGACCACGTTGGTTCGAAAAGAATGGAAATGGGGAAATATTCAAGGGTTTTTCACATAATGTAGAGGAGGAAACAAATAAGGATCGCATCAAAATCATATATTTAGTTCTTTTTTAAAGATACTTATAGAAACGAATTGGCTTGAAGTGTGATACATGGTAACTAAAAACTAGGGATGTTCACTGAAAACTGGAACCGCCAAACCAAAACCGGTACCAGTGAAACCGAAACCTAAAACCTGGTTAACCGAAGTGGTTTGCTGGTTCGGTTAACCAAACCATTTAATGTTCAGGTTTTTGTTATTGATTTTAAGACATCCGGTTAACCGGAAAACTCATTTGAGTATTTTCAATTTATTATTTTTTTGAATTTCTTGAGTATAAGTATAAAACTATATGGTTAATTATTAGATTTACCAAAAATAAGTGTACAATTATATAGTTAATTGTCAGAATTATACTCAAACCAATAAAAGCTTACCAAAATCGATGGTTAACCAGTTTAATACCGCGCCAAAACCGGTAATAACACACGTTATTTACTAGTTATATGAAAAAAAACACATAAATCTACATCATTTCGGTTAATCGTTAAACGGGTAAAACTGAATTGAAACCGACAGTTAACTGGTCCCGGTTAACCGCTTCTAAATGAACCGGTTATGGTTATCAAATTTGAATAACCGGTTTACGGTTAACCGGAAACACCCCTACTAAAAACTACTTGAATTTTGTATTTTATGTTTAGTAAAAAATAAGGGCGGGCTTTAGTTTGTCATTTATTTTAGGAAAATTCACTATATGCCACTAAAATGTTTCATAATTCATAATTTACCTCTTTTTTGAAACTTGTCCTTCATATGCCGCGAAAATGTTTTAAAATTCACAATATACCATGATTCGGTAACAAACATTGATTGTGCCCTGGAAAATGATCATTTTACCCCTGGCACTTTAACTTTGTTTAAATTTAATTTTTTAAGCTAATGGTTTTTATAACAGTTTTTTTTTTATTTTTAACTTTACAATATGCCATTGTTTTATAATTTTTTTTACAAAATGCCACTGTTTTTACAAAAAAGTTCACAATATGCCCCTATTTTTACAATGGTTTACAATATGTCCATGTTTTTACAAAAAACTTCACAATTGGCCATGTTTTCTTATAAGTTATTGTAACGGCTATTTTTATGTTCAAATGTTTTGTTTGATTTCGAAAACTCCTTTTTCCTATATAAGCACTCTCTTTTTATATAAACAAAACACAAACTTCATACTAAATCCATGGTCATCTTTATAATCACAATCAGTGAAAAATTTCAAAAAAATCCATTACAAATATGGAGCCAATCTCACTCTCTTACGCGAGAACACTTCAATTGGAAAGGTATACTACAAATGTTGGGCTTGTGGTTTTTTCATTGGAGGACAACAGTGATGCAGGATTGATACAACCCTCAACATAAAGTAAGACACATTTTCAAAGAAACCATAAGCTCATCAGTTGTAGTATCCCCTGCCAACTGAAGTGTTCTTGCGTAAGGGAGTGAGATTGGTTGGAGTTCCACATTTGCAACGGATTGTTTGAAATTTTTCATTAATTGTGGTTGTAAACATGGTTATGGCTTTAGTATGAAGTTTGTGTTATGTTTATATAACAAGAGCGTACTTATATAGGCAGAAAAGGGTTGTTGATGTCAAATTGACTATTTGAACAGAAAAATAGCTGTGGCAACCACTTAGATGAAAAATAAGGACATATTGTGAAGTTTTTATAAAAGTAGGGGCATATTATGAAGTTTTTATAAAAGCAGAGGTATACTTCACAACCATTGTTAAAAAAAGGGCCTATTCTGAACTTTTTTGCATAAGCAATGGTATTTTGTGAACTTTTTGTAAAACCAAGGGCATAATGTGAACTTTAAAAAATAAAAAAATAACCGTTATAATAACCACTAACTTAAAAAGTAGAAAATAAAAAAATTAAATTGTCAAGGGTACAAATGATCATTTCCCAAGCCACAGTCAACGTCCATTACCTAATCATGATATCTTGTGAATTTTGAAACATTTCCGTAGCATATGAAGGACGGACAAGTTTCAAAAAAGGTGTATATGGTGAATTATGAAACATTTTAGCGGCATAATGTGAATTTTCCCTTTATTTTATCTTTTACAATATATTTTCTTGTACATTCATTTTTTCATTCTGATGTCCATGACTATTTTTTAAGATAAAAAATATATATACTATAGATTTTACTTAAAAAATTAAAGTCTAATTTTTTAATTAAATTGTAAATTACTTGTAATTGTTCTCATAATTAATATTTTAAATGCAAACATGGTTGAACTTTCATTTTAATTAAGTTGTCAAAGTCTATTATATAATTAACTTGCAAAAATGGACCACTAATTTTATTTTTAACTATAGTACCAAAAATCACCTTGAGATCCTTGTTAAATTTTGTTTTTTATTACTATATATTATTTGAATACTAAGAAAATTAGTGATTGTAAATTTAAATTTTAAGCATATGTTTTAAAAATTAATCACTATTTGTTATTGTATTGACTAAACAATTAATTATACTTTTTTATATAACTACATGAATAAAAAGAGATTGCAAAAACCATATAAAATTTTGAAATATTTTGTACATTTTCCTTGAGAAAACAAGATCATCTTAGGTACAACACTTAATTTTAAGGAAAAATTACACCTTCCCCTTTTGACGTTTAGCGAAATTACATCATACACCTTTCGTTAAAACTGGTTTCTCTAACTTTTGTTCAATTTATGAGATGTTTAAATGTTGATTAAATTTTATTAAAATTTACATAGACGGTGCAAAAGTGTTATTTTTGGACCTACATCATATCACAAGTTTTGTAAGCTTACATGTTGTGACCTATGCGATCCAATAAAAACACGTTCAGAGTAAGTTTTTTGTGTGGTGGCTAGCGCAAGTTGGTTTTCTTTAATTTTCATTCAATTGAGGAGATGCTTAAATGTTGTTCGTAGTTATGAAACTTTCCATGGACGATGTTAAATTATTATTTTTTGAACCTATGTCAAATCCCAAGTTTTGTGAGTTCATATGTAACCCATGAGACCCAATGAAAACATGCATGTTCAGCGTAAGGTTTGCCAAAAAGCGTACTTTGAACATGGTTATTTACATTGGTCTCACGGATCACATGTAAGCTTACAAAACTTGCGATTTTGCATAGGTCCAAAAAATAACACTTTTCATTGTCCGTGTAAAATTTTGTCAACTACAGACAATGTTTGTAACACCCCTATAATAATAAAACAACAGCGGAAAATAAACTAAAGGTGCTACAGACCATCGGGCTCCAAACACCCGGTACCAACCTCACCAATTACAACCTTTACAATTAACTAAGTTACGGTCTGAACTTACTGTTATAAAATGTTAATTTAGTTTCCCTTATTTCCCCCAGCTTAAAAGTTAATTAACAAACCATACTTTAATTTTTGGTTACATTAAAAACCTTATATTAGGTTATTCTTATGAAAAACTCATAAACACAATTTTTAAAACCTTTTTCCATTGCCCAAAAATTCCCAAATTTAATATACAGTAACTATAACATTTTAGACATATTATAAAATTTTTATTTCATAAAAATCTTTTAATTTAGCCAAATAATTCCAGAAACCCGTAACTTGCAAAAATCATAACTTACGTTTAAAAACTCCAAACCATATTAATTTACATCAAAATAAACTAGATTAAATAAGGAATCTATGGTAAAATTTCAAGTCAAAATACATTCGGGAAGATATTTAAATTAACCCAACAAGTTAGGACTATTTACTGGAATTTATAAAAACTTAATATACTCTTATATTCCCACGATCTAATCTGGGCCGTCCGTTCCTTTAAACTGCGATCGGACGGTCCCTGAGTCTCTAGTTCATCATCGAACTCAATAACCCATTCGAGTACTAAATCCCGATTTTCTCCTAATCTACAGAACGAAATCGAGTGATTCTTGTTTCTATGGATTCGAAATCGAATTTCGGTTCTATTGATCCGGTTTCCCCAATTATATGCACTATACGATGGAATTCGAGTTTAGTTCGAATGTTAGGGTTTGTTTCGGTTTCAGAAAGCGATTCGGGTACAATTCCAACGAATCCTCCTAATCTAACATGTAATTGACTAAATTGAGACATGGGTTAGATCGAAAACATGACTACGAACAACAATATCGGAGCAATTTGATCGGAGACTCACCAGATTGTGCGAATTGTGCGAATTCCAATTCAGAAAACTGGGAAAAACTCGAACTTTAACCAGTTCGTGGTGCCAACTTTGAGGATCTATAACTAGCAGTACAAATTGAGTTAGGTTATGAGTAAGGGCTCATTGGAAAGAACAAACTTAGATCTACGTATTGATAGCAAGAACTAAACCTAACTCGAACCACACAGAAAGAAATTGAAGTCGCAAAACACGAGTTTACCTCTCTGTTTCGGTGTTATTTTATGTGCTGGCGAGACCGAAACTTTAGACCCCTATATCTCCCAACTGGTTACGAATCGGACTTGGGCATAAGCACAAAAATTGTAGAGGGATTAGAGATCTTTACAACGAGCTAAAGAAATCGAATTTTGGTTGAGTAACGAAAGTTATGATCGACGCAAGTTACCTGAAAACGAAGAGAATCTGGAATTCTGGAACCACGTTACGCAAGGTGGCTACTTTGACTCGATTTTCCGGTTGATTCAGAAGGAGTTAGGGTTTGTATGAGTTATAGTTGTTTAGAGGGAATGTAGGAGAAGACAACAAAGAAGACGACATTGAAAAATATGGAAAGATGAAGAAGTTATAGCCGTCTAAAGTTAGGTCAAAACACTGGAATCAGTTACCGAAATTCAGGGAAAGAATCGGCTAAGTGTGGGCGACCCATTACAGAGTGACACGTGGCATCTCTTAAAATTTTGATTCAAAACTTCAAGCTAGCATAACTTTGGCTAGGATGATCCGTTTTTGACGTTCTTTTTATCGATCTTCATGGTTTTCCATAACCTATTTATTGGTATAGGTTTCATGGTCTGGTTTGACCATTCTCAAAAAGGCAACTCTAGCAAGGCTTAATAAGCTTTAAAGTTTCTAGAATTTTATATTGACTTTTATGTTTCAAAACAATGTTCCAACACTTCCTAAAATCTTTATAATATAGTCGGAGTGTTTAGAAATTTTCCCTAGATTTATGGACTTATAAATCTTATTATTAAATTCATAATACTATATAATATTGTATAATAATTAGGGTTAATAGGAGAAAACCCCTAAATTAATTTCACAATTCCATTAATAATTTAATATTCATTTCCATATAATAATTTAATATCCATAATCCCATATAATAATTTAATATTCATAATTCCATATAATAATTTAATACTTAATAGTATTATTAAAGGTTTAATAAAAGAAATCCCCTAAATTAATTTAAATTAATTTAGGGGTATTTCAATGTTTAAGCTTCTCCTAAATTGATCAAAAATTAGAGAAAATCAACTTGCACCAGAAACCACAAAAAGAAAATGTTTACTCTGAACTTGTTTTCATTGGGTCGCACATGTCACATGTGAGCTTATAAAATTAGGATTATAGGTCTGAAAAATAACATTTTGATGCGAAGTTAATCAACTTCGGACAACATTTAAGCATCCCCTAAATTGAATGAAAATTAGAGAAAACCAATTTTTACCGAAGGTAACCAGATGTAAACGTCATGGGTAAGGAATTAATTTATGAAACCACGTGGGGGATGTAATTTCGTACAAAGTCATGGGCGGGGATGTAATTTTCCCTAATTTTAAAATATGTGATTGTTTTAATGTCTTTGAGGTTGTGTAATCAGTAATCTTTATAAAAAGGGGAAAGTACATGCCCTACCCATGACGTTTGATAAAATTACACACTCCATCCATGAGGGTTCAAAAATTATTTTCCCTACCCATGTGGTTTCCCCCATTTTACATCCAGTAACTTTTCTAATTTTTGTTCAATTTAAAAGATGCTTAAACGTTGTCCGGAATTGATGACACTCTACATGGATGGTGCTAAAGTGTTATATTTTGATCTTAAGTCAAATCTGAAGTTTTTAAAGCTCAAATGTGACCCGTGGGACCCAATGAACATTAACATTTGAGCACATTTTTACTGGGTCCCACATGTCACATTTGAGCTTAAAAAACTTTAAATTTGTCACTGAACCAAAATATAACACTTTAGCATCGTCCATGTAAAATTTCATCAATTTCAGACAATGTTTAAGCATCTTTTAAATTGAAAAAAAAATTAGAAAAGTTTTGGATGTAAAATGGGGAAACCACATGGGTAGGAAAAGTAATTTTTGAAACCTTGTGGGTGGAGTGTAATTTCGCCAAATGTCATGGGTGGGACATATAGTTTTACCCTTATAAAAAAGATTTAATGTACTATTTTGAAGTTCTCACTTCATTTGTAGTCAAGCTTCACTAGTACAAAACATATCATTTTCTGTGGTTTTTTTGGGCTAAATTCAAACCGCCGAAAATAGCACCGCCGAATAAGAGCAGAATGAAACATGAAATAATAGGGCTTTTTCGACGGTTCTTTCCTTTACAACCCCCAAAAATAGTGTTTCTTTAAAAAAATGTTTTTTTTATTCCCACATTTATCTCAGCAACACATCTCACAAGATCTCTCCATCCCTTTCCATTCCAAACTATTACCAACGACATGCAAATCAAAGACATTATACATAATCAACAAACACTAACACTTCACATTTTCAAAAATAAAACAAACACCTACACTTCAAATGGTCACATGGACATGCAACCATTAAAAAAATAGGTTAAGTAACTACATCACTTCAAGCAACATGAGTGAATAGATAAGTTGAGGGGATCAAAATTATCACGAGTGAATAGATAACTTTAAGTATATTACCGATGATAAATGAAATTAATAATTCTCGTCTTAAATATGTTGTGCGAGTGATGCAACAGTTCCAATCTATACAGAGGTGAGACACAATAAGAGAATGATGATATGGGCAGAGAGCATTCATGTTCCTTGTTCACCAATTAGGGTTGCAAAACTACCGAGAGTACTTAGTAGATACTTAAGCTCATTATATTACCGGTTCCGGTTTATGAACATTTTTAGCACCTTCTTAAATCTGGTGAGCTAGTGATGCATCAGTTTTAGTCTCAGCAGAGGTGAGACACAATAATAGAATGATGAAATGGGAGAGCATTCTTGTTCCTTATTCACCAGTTAGGGTTGTAAAACTACCGTGAGTTAATAGATAATTAAGTTTGAGTATATTATATATTGCAGTCTATGAAGATTTTCAACACCGTCTTCAATCTGGTGAGCTAGTGATGCAGCAGTTCCAGTCTCTACAGAAGCGAGACACAACAAGAGAATGATGAAATGGACGGAGCATTCACGTTCCTTGTTCGCCAGTTAGTTGCAAAATTACCGTGAATAAAATCAGAGCAAACAAACACAAGAATAATATAAAGAGAAGGGCAGAGCATGTATATTCCTGAATCGCCAATTTGGGTTGCAAATTACAGTGAGTTTGCTTCACAAGGGGTGATAGAAATAAAAAAACGGTTCCAGTGATTAAAATATGAGCAAACATACACAATCAAAATATGAAGAGAAGGGTAGAGCATGTATGTTCCTTAATTTACCTGTTAGGGTTGCAAAATTACCATGAGTTTACTTGATTAGGTGCGTCAAGAATCAAAAACTTCGATTGTCGTAAGGAGTTGTTAGGGTCGCCAAGGTGCGATAAAAATCACAAGATGCGACATAAATCACTAGGTGTGCCAGTTAGAGTTTCATGTATGCTCCTTAATCGTGCCAACTAGGGTAGCGAAATACTCGTAGGCGATTAGAGATCAAAAACTTCAATTGTTAATCACCAGAGAGAAAAAAGATAAGTTTGAGTATTACCGGTTCTAGTTTTCAGCCCCGTGTGCGCCTCTTCAATCTGGTGTGCTAGCAATCGAACTACAGTAATATGCAAATGTGAGAACACAAGAAGAACATGAAGAGAGGGGTGGACCATGTTCCTAAATCGTGTTGTCACCATCGTGAGTTAGGGTTGCTTAATCCCTATTCGTTTTTGTAGAGAATATTGACAGCGAGAGACGTGTGTGGTGATATAATAAAAGATCATTTCGGCAGTTCCTACTTAAAAACCGCCGATAAAGATACCTTTTTTTTTGCTATTCCTCTAAAAACCGCCAAAAATGACCTTTATTAATTTTAAAAAACCCCATTTTCGGCAGTTCCTCTAAAAATCGCTGAAAATGTCCTTTATCAATTTTTTAAAACCCCATTTTCAGCGGTTGTTTCTTTAAAACTATCGAAAATTGTCTAACACCATCAAAAATTGACTAAAACCGCCAAAAATCAGGCGCCAAAAATGCTCATGCAGTCATTTTGTTATTAGTTAAGTCAGTCACCGATCTATAGTCAATTTTAAAAATAGTAATAAGACATTAAATAAAAATTAGTCTCACCCATTACTAAAATTAATTTAAAAAATAATTTCATTATTCAATTATAATATAAAATATGTCTATTTTACAATTAAAAAAAACTAAGTTTTACAATAGACTAACGTTTTTAAAAAGAAATATTAATTTAAACGACAGAAAAAGCATAGATTCTCATTTTTTTATCCATAAAAACTAGAAAAGAAAGTCCACTTTACCTATACCATGTACTTTTAACATTTTCATGCATTCATATACAAAAACACCTCTATATGTTTTACATCCGTTTGCATACCATATTTATATAAAAAAATCAGTTGGTGATTGTGACCTATTCTATTGTTCAACTGATTATACGATGAACATCGTACAACCGTTCATTTAAGTTCAAATGTTGTTCAAGTAAATTTTTTTTATTGTTCATATTGATGTAAAACTTATATATGTTATTATAAAGGTAGTTCAATTTTAAATTGTCAATGCAAAAGTTTTGATTGATCAAACTCAGTCACAATAATGAGACTGAGTCCCAGATACAGAAGTCTGAGTCTTGAACTGGCCAAGGAAGTTGGATGGTAGATCAAAGATCTTGCTTGAACTAAACCGCCTTAAAACATTAAGTCTAGCATGTTTTTATCTATAGGATTCGTTTAAAGGAAATCTTGTTCCTTTTTTTATCTATCGTTCCTTTGATATCTTAGTTGTTTGTTACAATTTTATCTTTAGAGGATATTTATCTCTAGAGATAATATCTTAGATATGCAAATGTAAAGCGATGCTTATAAATAATGGAGAGTAGGTTAAGATCAGCTTAAGGTTTCAGAGAGAGAAGTGAGAGGATTAACTCATGTGGTTAGAGAAAAATCTCTAGAACTGTAATTTGATTAGGGGTTTTAGGAACTTAGATAAATTACATGTTTACTCAATAAGCAGACTATTCTCTATGAGTGTGAGGGTGTATTGATTTCAATACGTGTTAATGAGAAGTGAGTTTTCACGTGAAATCATCTAAATATTGTTCTCTCCTCTATCTAGTTCTTAGTGAGTCTGTGACTCTACTTCTAAGTTCTTCGTGAGTAACTGGCTCAGGAAGTACGATCGAAAGAAGAGAAATCTTAAGGGGAGATCGAAGATGAATTCCTACTATGTCAAACCTCCCAAGCTTATGAAATTAAACTACACTAGTTGGTGCGAGAAGATGAAAGACCAGTTGATCTCGGAGCAAGAAGCTTTCAATGCTAATCAAATGGCATTTAATAAAAACATTGAAACTCAACTTGGGAAAATATCTCAATAGCTCACTCAAAGGCCTCCAGGCACTTTCCCAAGCCAAACCAAGCCTAATCCGAAAGAGCAACTCAATGCTATTTTCGTGAGAAAAGAGGTCGGCAAGATAAATGTGATTGAGACTTCGAAAATTCACCCTCTTCATCAAGGATGGGCTATGTCTATTGAAGCATCGAAAATAAAGATAGCCCAACTTTAATCTTCTTCGAGAATTCATGATTATGAACTTCAAGATAGAGGGAGCACTTGGGGAGACTTCTTACAAACTATGCAAGAGAAAGAGCCAAGTTGGCGAATGATTAGGAATGGATAAAAGTTGTTACCTTGAGGAGTGGTAAAAAGACGAAAGGGTTCCAAACCCCACAAGACTCAGGTGAATCCAAAGAGGATGACGGAGAAAGGCTGAGTTTCCATCAGAGAAAGCTTCCCAAAGCACTCCTACAAACCAATCCACTCCAAAACCTTCTCCTTATGAACCACCCTTGCCTTTCCCAAACCGAGTGAAGAAACAGAGTTTTGATGCAGAATATGAAAAGTTTCTAGCAGTGTTGAAACAATTGAGCGTCAACATCCCGTTTGTGGACTTAATATCCAAGATGCCTAACTATTCCAAATTTCTCAAACACCTCATCTCTAACAAGGCAAAATTGGTGGAGGCCGAAACTATCCAATTTAATGAGACATGCTCTGCTATCCTTCATCAACCTTTGCCCTCAAAGTGCAGTGACCCCGACAGTTTCACCATCCCGGCCATGATTGGTAACACCTTGTTCCAATACTCCCTATGCGACTTAGGTACTTCCATAAACTTGATGCCTCTCTCTACCTTCAAGAGGCTAGGAACCAGTGAAATGAAGGAGACCAAGATGG
This sequence comes from Limonium bicolor, assembly GCA_023374045.1. Lineage (NCBI taxonomy): Eukaryota > Viridiplantae > Streptophyta > Magnoliopsida > Caryophyllales > Plumbaginaceae > Limonium > Limonium bicolor. Next base: position 88,885,934 of record CM041777.1, on the reverse strand, counting down.
TCCTTCAGCTTGCGTATGGGTCAACTTCCTACCCAAGAAGTGATCGAGGATGTTATCATCAAAGTGGAGTACTTATTCTTCCCATGCGATTTTATCATTTTAGACGTAAAAGAAAACTCCACTACACCTCTTATCCTTGGTTGACCTTTCCTTGCCACCGCTGATGCTCAAATTGATGTAGCGAGAAAGACCATCACCTTGCAAGCATATGATGAGAAGTTGGCCTTCACAGCGGGGAGGTCCCCAAATAACAAGACGACAATGGTCAAGGTTGTAGAAAAGAAGACCCAGCCACACTCATCACTCTACCCGAAGGGATGACCATAAAGGATGGACCACCATTAATCCTTGATGAAGAGAAAGAGAGAGCCGAGAAAGAAAAAAGGTAAACGGGCATCAAAGTGGATACCCAAGAATGTCTTCGATTCATGCTTTGGATACCCTCCTCACAGCCAACAAGAGCCCCAGGTTTGATCTAACCCTCACTATGGTCTAGTCAAAGACCGTAAAAAGACGGACAGCTTTCCGGGAGGCAACTTGGACTACTTTCTCCTCTTTCCTTGCATTATTTTGGTAGTTTAGCTTTGTTCTTTGGTTCGCTTGTTTCATGCTATTGTTATTGTGTGTTTCTGCCTGTCTTTGTGTGTTTAATCTGGTTGTGGATGAAAATAAGTATTTTGGGCAAGAAAACACCAATTTTGGGGAGCCTCAGTCTAAGACCGACCCTAGGTGGGTCGGTCGGCTCCAGGTTTTTGAAAAAAAAATGGTCTCTGCAACGGACCGACCCACCGACCGACCCTAGGGTGGGTCGGTCGGGTCAAAAGTTTTGAAAAAAAAAAGAAAACACAACGTTTTGGTTAAAATCAGTCTTCCCCTTTCTTCTTCATTCCTTCCCTCCTGATAATTTCCCTATCTCCCAACCCATACCTAGCAGCCGTACTCCTTCCTTCCTTGTTCTCTACCGCAGACTCGCCACCACACTCCAACCTGTACTCTACCGTTCCGGCACCGCCTCTGTCCTCCGAACGCCCTCCTAGACTCCACCGCCGCCGCGCCTCTTCCCGCCTGCTCCAGCGCCGTCCACCATGCTAGCAGCCCCTTTAAAAATCTATAGATCCCTAAATTCACCCAAATCACCCCCAATTTGGTTTTTCTCGAATTTGTGCCCATAATCTGTCAATTTGTGCCTTTTTTCTTCTACAATACATCAAGGTATATGTTTCTAAGTTTAACTTGTCAATTTAAGGAATTTTTATGAAAGTTGCACTTAGGGCTAATTTGCATGTAAACCAAACGGGGCCTTATATGAAAATTTATGATTTTTTGCAAATTTGGTGATTTTTATTGATTCTAATTGTTAATTAGGGGGTGTGTGTGTGCAAAATGAAATGATAAACTTAGTAATGTGATGATTTTAGCATAAACTCTTATGATTGATGCTTTATATCGAATTGTCGCTAATTCATCATTCTGTTGCTACGGTTGGTGGTGCAATTACCGTGTAAATGTGGTGGGTTGATTAGAAACCAATTTTGGTCTTTGATTGATAAAATTCATAAGGTATCACACTAGTGTGGTTAAGGATTCAGGTTGCTCAAAATGTGCAAAACGGGGTGACTTATTGAATTGCTTGGTAAATTTTACACTTTATGGTTGAATTGTGGTATTGGGGTGCTTAAAGATCTGATTGACAGCCTTTGGGTTACTTTTGTGGAGGTTCTTAGAACCGGGAAAAGGAAGAAAAATAGGGGAGACTATGCCAAAAATTTCCAAAGAAAACGTTGTTTCTTTTGCTTTCAAATGTGCTTAATGTTTACTCTTGGCCCAAAATACTTTGTCTTTTCCTCTTTTTGTTCTAACTTCACATTGTTTGCTATTCTTTTTCTTTTTGTTTATTCTTTTTGTAGAACAATGGCCCACCAAAACTGACGTGCAGCCAAGAGGGCAGAAGCCAATGTCGGTCTCATTGATGGAAGGTTCATAAACAAAGCCGCCCGCACATGGTATAATGCCCCCTGCCGCAAGGAAATCGTGCGGGTGAGGACGGTCGACCTCGCCCTCATCGATACGCTCCAGCTCTGCACCCTCCTCGACACTATTAATTGGAGCTGCCTTCTGAGCATGGGTGGTCTATACTACCCCAGCCAAATCTATGAGTTTTACGCTATTGCCACTGTAGATCGCCACAAGCAGGAGGTCTCTTCCTACGTTGGCGGGCAACCGATCACCATCAACACGGAGTCCTTCAAGACCTTTCTTGGGATGCCATGGGAGGATGTGACCTGGGTTATGCCGGATGAGCTGAACGCTTACCAGAAGCGCTACTTATATATCCTACCGGTCCAGCGTCATAAGAAGAACCAATCAGGGACCGATGTTCGAGTCACGATGACTCTGAACATGGTGACGGATCCGGTCCAGAGGGTCCTGCTGGCGCTTGTCCAACACAACCTCCTCCCTTGGGACAACAAAGACCTCAACGCTACTGACTGCTTCCTTATGGATTACTTTGTAGTGCCGGATCTCGACAGGCCGATGTCCCTTTCTGGCCTGATGTTCAGACATCTGCTGCAGATTATCGCAAAGAAGGACACCCAGCACTTGGGGTTTCCCCTTCTTTATCCAGAGGCAGATTGCCCGGCTGAGGGTGCCCACTGATGGACTTCTAGCCAGCCCTCCCATGGAGATGATTGAAGATTACACGATGATGAGGATGGGGTTCACTTGTACCCCGGATGGCTGGCAGAAGGGAGATGCTTAGAGTGGCGGGCAGTCCTCCTCGGGTGCCTCTGCTAGTGCCGCTCCGCTACTACTCCTCCCTCCTCCACCACTGACTAGCATCGTCACGGAGGAGCACTTCGAGGCCTATCAGCGCCAGGTTGCAGAGCACCAACGCCTGGTTGCAGAGCAGTAGAGCATGATGGCAGCCCAGATCCGGGCCCTCCAGGAGCAGCTAGGGCGCGGCGGTCCTCCACCTCAGTAGTTTTTCATTGATTAGATGTTGGCCTGTTGTTTGTCTACACTTTTGTTATTTCTGATGACTCTTTTAAATTTCTGTCATTTAACTTCTACACTCTCTTGCTTTGTAGTACTCTCTTTCGACTTTATCCTTTATTTACTGCACTTTCGGATAATATAGTTGGGACTCATGTATGAGTCCCCTTTTGATTACTAATTATGGCCTTTTGAGTATTCTTCAGAATCATTTTGTGCCTAGTTTCTTTTTGGCTATACATTGTAGATATATACACTTTGAAAACAAGAACTTCTCAAGGCTGAGTTAGGACAAATGCAAGAGGAACTCTTGTAAATTTTTCCTAGGGTCTCCGACCCTTCACCGTCGGAGCTAGCGCTTCAACGACCCCGGACACTATCAAGTGTGGGGGAAACCTTCATCTAACTCACATCTTAACAGGGGAGTACTAGTTCTCTAACTCTCTAATACTTACACAATGCATTACATTTTTGTACTCTATGTTTAGTGCTTCGAAAAGGTCTTCTGTTTGTTTTCCCTTGAGTTTTGCTTTGAACATTGAGGACATTGTCCCATTCAAGTGTGGGGGAAACAAACTTTTCTTTTTGGTGCACTACTCAATTTGCTTATGCATATCTACAGCTTCCATGTAGAAGTTACATTTATAGTAAGCAAAAGTTTCCATGAATTCTTAGAACTTTTCACCAAATTTTTTCAAAAAGATCTCTCTTGAGGAGAAATTATTTGCGGTGCATCCATAAATCCCTTTCTTGGTGAATTTTTATTGCTTATGGGTTCTTTGTATCTTCTCATCTGGGGATTTCTAAGGGGTGCTTCCTTGTGAAAAATGTTTATAAAGGAACTTGAGAGACACCATAGGTAACCAACAAATGAGAGTTGAATGTTCATTAAAGAAAGGCAAAATGCCAAATTATCTCTTCTCATCTCTTGTTGCAAAAGTGAATCAAATGCAAATCTCTATTGTTCCTTTTGTTTTTTCCTCAATGCCCATTCTTGAGAGAAGTTGGCCATGGTAAAAGTTCTCCAAGTTTTAAAAATCTCTAAGAACTTGGAAGCACTCTAGATCATACCTCAAAACTCTATATTTTTATTTGCCCTAAGCACACCCATGTCACCATGAGAAGGTTTGTTGCACTCCTCTTGAGATTTTTCACAAATTTTGCTCACATGAATTCAAGAATTCATCTAAACACTTGCTTGCTTTAAATGCTCCTTCTTATTGTGGGTTCCTAGCAAATTTTGCTTGAGGACAAGCAAATAGATAAGTGTGGGGGAGTTGATAAGTGGTGAAATAATGATGTTTTAATGTCTTTATACACCCTCATTTTACTTGGTGCATAGCTCATTTCACCACTTAATAGAGTGTTTTTGTGATTAATAGTGAACTTATAAAGTTTGATCTTTTTATAGGTAAAAGCTCACCTTGAGAATACTTTTAGACCCTTTTAGAGCTAGTGGCATGTATCAACAGATTCCTCATCCTTCAAGCTTTCCAACGCCGCAAATGGGGAGCAATTCCGAGCCATAACAAAGATTCTAGGCCCCACACAAGTTAGAGAAATATGTTTCTGCAGTCGACCGGCCTATGTACCGACCCACACTGGGTCGGTCGGAAGCTACTAGAACAGAAATTCGTCTCTGCATTGGACCGACCCACACTGGGTCGGTCAGAACTTAAAAAGGTCATGTGCCCCGTCTCCAGAAGGCCGACCGACCCACTGTGGGTCGGTCGGACGCGTAATTTTCTCTAAATTTGCCCAGATTTGAGGCAGCTCTCACACTTTCACTTCTGCACACTTAGAGACTAAAACCCAGAGAGAGAGGCGATTTTGAGGGAGAAAAGAAGAGGAAGAAGAAGAGAAGGAAGAAGAGGAAGAAAACTTACCTTCTTCAAGCTCAACCACCTTCAACAATGGCTTTCTCTCTCTCTCTCTCTCTCTCTCTCTCTCTCTCTTTTACTTATCTCTATGTTTGAGTAGTCCTATTTAGCACTTTGGGATGAGGATTTGAACTTGAATCCCCCAACAAGCTTGTAAACCTTTACTTCATTAATTGTGACTATTTTCTCTCTCTTGTTCATTTAATGTTATAACTTGATCAATTATGGCATTTATGGTGATTCCCAACAACACAAGACTTTGAATTGGGGGTTGTGACCAAAAGGAGAGAGAAACCCTAGATTGTGCTAGCTTGATTAGTTGGTGAGATTTGGGGCTATTAATGTGGACTTGCAATTAATGTTATCTAGTGATTTGAACTCTTCTTGATTTGGGAGTTGGAAGTATCTAGGTAAGAGTTGACTCTTCCATGACTTGGAAGGTCATTACAATAGTCCAAATAGACAATTTGGGTGAAATGGGTTTATAAGTGAAGTTGGGGTGAATTTAGGTGATAATAACCATCCTAGGGCGCTTTCCCTCCAAATCCATTAACAAGCAATTTTAGTTTCTATAGTTAGTTTGCAATTTCATTTGAATCAATCCACTAAGCTTGCCACCGGCTAAACCCCCATTTTCATTATTGTTCCGTTACCAAATACAGAAGCTAGGGAGATAGATAATCAATTTCCTAGTGGAATGACACTCTTTACTACTATTTCGATTGGGTCCACTTGCCCATATTTTGTGATATTGACCTACACATAATTTTCCTAACAGACGTCCTACCACATTGACAATATAACCTGAACCCGAAGTTCTGCTTTATCCATAATTTTACACACTTTATTTTACTTACTTCACATTATTTTTAATTCACAAAAAAAAAACAATGGCAACCCCCTGATTTCCAATTCTTTTTAGGCCTAGACTCATTTTACTTTTAAGCCCCTCAGTTTGATACCCAATAGCTTACTTTATTCTTTGTACTACTATGACTCAGATTATTTGCAACCTGTAGACATTTAATTTACTAATTTCTAGAATTTCGTAGTTTTTAGTAGGTCATATTGTTCGTTTGTAGGTAGAAAATCCATAGAGGCTATAGTCAAACTACCAAAAGTCTGGGTCTCCGATAAATCACCAGAAGAATTCTACCGAAAGAATATCCTAGCTCGATACAATAGGAAATATCTTGGGCTAGAGGTACAAGTGGCCAAGTGGTATGACAGGTTGTCTAAAAATAACTAATAGGCAAGTGACACATAGATATAAAGAGGTTGAGGAAGTCTGATTCTTAGATGACTATAACTAGTAGTGAAGAATGGAATTTTTAGGTGGGATGGAGCATTCACCCAAATAGAGGTCTTCTAAAATTGTAATATCAATAAAGATATCATTATCAACAGTGGATGTTGGCCACATTGGTTACGCCACTATAAATCTGTTGTGAGTCTGCTTACTTGTTTTACGATTGATTAGATTAAGAAATGAATATCTTCTTGATTGTATAGCTTGCATTAAAGAAAGAATTATATTAGCATAATTCTTTGCAACTTAGAGAATTTGGGAAGAACTCGAAGAACATCGAGAATACAACCAGAGAGAAGTTAGATTTTGGCCCTCTGGGATTGGATCTAAGATAGAATCAGTTCTAGACAACCGTGAAGACCCAAGTGTGCAATCTATACTTTCTCATTTGGCGTCGTCTTTGGGAAACAATCAGTCGATAAAAAACCATGAAGACCTGCGAGTGGAAAGCCAAAAAACATCATCAATCTAGGAATGGAGTTTTATTATTGCAAGTGAGAATTTGAGAAAAGATGCCCCTGAAACAAAAAGGACCATTGAAAACTCAAGCAGTCGAGCCTTCGATGATCTCCATCGAAAACAATGGTATACCACAGTACAAAAACAAGAAGCACATGAAGGAAATAAACCTCAAGATGGAACAAGGGGTGGAAGTTTGAGAAAAACAAAATCACGAATCGCCAAAGGATAAAACATGAGAGAACGATGTACTACATTGAGGATGCAGGGTCGTAAAAAAATTACCAGCAAACCAGGTTGATCAACCAAAAATCAACATGGTGGAGAAATTCATGAAGATACGAAGACATTACCTCATCAATAAGAGGAACAGAAGCCAGATCCAATTAAAATAAATCAGGCGCTCATTTCTTAACTTCTATGTTCCTTTTATCTTATGAAAGTGTACGTGTGCTTCTTGGACCGGAACCGAGTTATCTCTCGTATTACAATATGCAGTTTATTACATAGGGGAAACCTAATACACACTAGGGGAAGTTACAATGTAACAGAAAATGGGATGTAACATAACATATCTCTAATAGTTTATGCTGAATTTTTTTATATCCCATTCTCGGAAGTCTCTTATTGATAAATCAAGCCCATCTTCCAGAAGAGCAATAAAGAGGCAAGAGAAGTATTAAGGGTTACATATTCTAGGGAATCAAGCAACGAACACCAGCAAGAAGGCCGATCATCACCTATGTAGCCTGGAGCCAATATTTGACCATCGTCGCATGGCCAGAACATCAAAGAAAAATTATTGGACAATTAGAAATATGGTAGCCCATCATCGAATGAAGTTAAACTGTCACAACCATCGTCACATGGCTGGCAGAAGAATGCCCATCATCGAATGGAAGACTATCAACATAGTCACATGATTGTTAGTAAAATGTGTTAGCAATAAAGAAGAAAACCCATATCTCGACCCATGAGGAGCTGTAGTCGCCTGTAATAGGAAAATCATTAGGTGTGGGACGCCACATCGCACTTTGATAAAAAAACTTTCAAAAGAAAAGGTAGCTCCAATGTACTTTGGAAAGGTATGAATCAAGTCCCATTCTTTGGCTAACATAAGTAAAAAGGGGAATATGATGTTCTCTTGCCCTTCAAAGTGGCTTCCTTATTATTAATATTCCAAAGGACATAGAAGAAAGATACCCTTCCTTTAAAGAATTCTTTCAAGGATATTGATCTACGAAGGTCCTCGGGACAATCTTGCGGAAGCATGAGGAACTTGTAAAAGGTTTTTAGATTATTAAACAAAAACAAAGGCTCCTAGATAGCAACCATTCTTGCAGGAATGCAAAAACTCCATCAAAAGAGTAAGTTCTAGGTGGTGGCAACGACAGAATCTAACACTCATACTTTGAATAAAGCTATCTTACTTTACCAAAGTCATGAAGATAAAAAAACATCCTTGCAATAAAGAAGAGCACCATATACACCATCCAAGCATGAGTTGTTTTGCATCCCAAGACTTCTATATTTCCTATTCAAAGATCAAGATCTATTACTAATATAACTTCTTTGGAAATACACCTTTATGTCCGGAAGAAAAAGCTCAACTACTCTCACCATGACACTCCTAGGACACTCTTTTCCAGAGATTCCTTCTGGAAATAAAGATAACGGTATTTAAAATTTAACCAAAAGGCTCCAAACATGTTCTTTTAAGAAGAAAAGCAAAAAAATGCAAGAGACAAACAAATTTCCTCCATGCCAAAAATGGGGCAACAAACAACACTATCAAGGATGACAAAATACAAGTATAATGAACAAAGTGATTAATTTAAATAAATAAGTATAATTTGCATCATTTTATACCTTAGCAATCAACTTGAAGCTTTGGAAGAAAATAAAGAGGTTAGTTGAGAAAAAAAGGTGAGAGATGTATATGATGACACTCTTGACATAGTAATTTATAAACGACAATTATCTTAACATATTTGATCCAATAATACCAAACTTAACATAATTTGAGTCTTTATCTTAGTCAAATATGTTTATTCTCTTCACTAACGACACTCTTCTCTATTTTTCCCCATTCACACCCGTATCTCAGACCCCCACCCTAATATCAATCATAATCTGCTCATTCACCCACCTTCATCAGTGCTATCAGGCACGCCGTGTGCCTGGGCAAAGTCATACGACCCGCGTCAGGGTTGACGTCGCGCCCCAGCGCCCAGTCAATGTCGAGCACCGCGCTCCTCACACTTGGGTCTATGTCGCGTGCCTCGCCTTTGTGTCATCTCGCACGCCCCTGCCCATACCTTTGCACAACTCATTCACCCACCATAATGTTTGTTTATCTTGCAATTTCATAGATGAAGAGACTCAACAACATGGGTTGAAGTCAAAAGGTGAGACTTGTGCTTGGTCCTTAGTCATTTTGTATATGCCTGGACACTTTTCCAATTTTTTCTTTATGTTCCTTTTTACTTATATGGGCATAGGAAAATTATTGGTATAGTATACTGGTATTGTCATTAGGTTTGATCATTTACTTTTGTTTGAGTAATATCTTTACCTCTCTTTTGACTTATGTAACTATAATTGTAAGTAGCATATGTTTGTAATGTATATCCTTGATTTTACTTATCAAGAAAAACATAAGAACAAATCAATCCTATAATAATTAATTAATTACTAATGGGTATGTTCTATTTCATCCTCCTCACCTGCTATAATTAAATGTAATATATTCATTCGGGTCACATTTGATATATTCATAAATGTAATATATTCATTCGGGTCACACTAGATATATTCATTCGGGTCACAATGGATTTGGTTCAGGTTCAGTTCGATTCGGTTGATTTTTGGTTTGGGTCACTTCGGATTTAGGTCATCATTGGGTTATGGGTGACTTTGGATCAGTTGATTTTGGTTTGGGTGACTTTAGTTCATATGGTAGAGGATTGTGGTTTACTTTTGGTTATACAATAATACGATTCGTTTTGGTCCGGGTCAGCTTCTTTTGGATTTCGGATCATTTTTCAAGTTATAGTTTACGGTTGAGATTCGAGTTCAAAATAGATTGATTCGGTTCAGTTTTTAGGGTTTGGATCACTTTTGTCAGGTTTATTTTTTCAGCACTCAGAGCTTAGTCACTCCGTCTTCATACTTTCAACTAGTAAAATCCACCGTTGCACCACCATGGATTATACCAATAATGCTGAATTTGGAAATTCCCGGTCGCTGTGCTACTTTCATGGTTGTTACATTATAGTTCACATTTAACTATAGCTGATCAATCCAAACACCATCACACTCTAACAAAAAAAATGAACAAATATGTTTAGTTTTGGATTCAAACATCCTAGAAACATCAAAACCAAAACTATTTTTTATGGTTTCTCAAAATTTCAATTGTAGTTTGGTTTCATTTTTTAAAACCAAGTGAGTTTTAATTTCTAGACTTTAGATTCAAAAATAAAAAGGAAAATATAAAAACATCTATCAGTCAATCCTAAAGTGAATCATCCAAACATATTTGGAAAGCTACAAAACCACATATTATAAACATCCAGCGAAAACTTGTAATTTATCAAACAAAAACTAAGTTGAAAAAATGTAGTCACAGAAGGGAGAGAGAGAAAAAATCTCTATTCTCTCTTTGTTTTCTTCCCTTTTGTTTTGTTTTTATTGGTTCCTGTAGCATGCAAAATCCATAGTCATGCTCTTACCAAGCTCATTTGCTTCCACATTTCACTCAACGATTGCTCTCAGTCATGGTTCCATCACCATCCTCATCTTCAATCTCCATTGCCCTTCATTTTTCTGACATCTGGTGTCCACCACCTCCCAGATCTTGCTTGCCTCCGATTTTTGCGTCAAGATCTAGTGCAGATCTAGATGTTGTTGAGACCTTCTCATCGCTGTCACGTTGTCTCCTCAGCGTTGTCGCTAGGTTGATGCCCCTGCTGCCGCCATGCTGCCTCCTTTCCGCCGTCGTTGCCGCCTCCCGTCGTCATCAATGTTGCCTTCATTTTGCACGTTTACTCTTTTGCCTCTAAAAATAAGGTAGTTAGTCCTATGTTTGGCCCCAGTGGCTATGTCTTGTTATCTTGTGATAAGATGAATCTGCTCTTGGTTAGTATCATTACCAATGTCTCATTTATGGTCACCTACAAGAAATTAGTGTAATAATGACACTTATTTTATATCACATAAACTAAACGTAATGTAATTTTATACTTTTAAAAGTGTCTTCATTTTTTATTACATTTTAAAATGCAACATTTAGTTAACACTTGTAAATGTCACAATCATTCCCATTTTTTATTAGTAAAACATAGTATAGTGGCAAGTGTCCTCCGCTAAATCTCTAGGCGCTAAATATTCAGTCACCGCCAAAATTATTGTTTGCATATACTATTTTCAAGGAAAAATTTTTTTATGAAAAAGTAGACAGAAGATTGGTATTTATATTAATTGCTCCCGTATTGCTGTATCACTCCAAAAAGCACCCAAATTAACTATCCGGCCAAGGAAGATAAACGTTTTAGGATATAAACTAATTGCCTTCTAATTCTAATTTTGAAGATAAAGTTCTACCGATTTAGGGTTTCTACTAATTTGCTTCTAATTATGCTCCTGTGAGGTAAAATTGCTACCAATTCAATGTGAAGGGCGCGCGCAGCTATATCCAAGTAGAAAAGAGGAGTGGAATCGTGTTGGCCGCTTTCCCAAGTCAGTTGTAGGCGGCTAACTTGAATGTTATAGATTGTTAATGAAATTATATGTCATCAGGTTAGACTTAAGGAAATGGAATTGTGAGAGAAGCTCCCTCCTCTCTCTATACACTCTTCTTCTGCATCTACCATGGGTAGAGGACGCAAGCCAAAGAATACTGTGCCATTGCCTACTAATCATGTCATGCCTGAAAATCAAACAATCCCGGTGGTTGCATCAGGGGGCCCCTAAGAAGGCACTGAATTTTGGAAGCAAGGAGAATGAATCGGCAAAGGCTGTGGTGAAAGAGTCGAATCAAAGTAGAGAATCGGAGGCATTTGAGGAATTACAAAAATTGGGTTCAAAGGGGAATGAGATTGATATTAACAAGGCTCCTCAATTCAAGAAGACTTGGAGTGAAGTTGTGGATAACAATAGGGATTGGGATTTCTGTATGAGGTTGGATGGATTCCAAGAGGATGATTCCCCGATCCTCAAATTCTCAAAGGAGGAAGTTAGGTCTGAATGTGAGTTTTGGCATAATTCACTGGTGGGAGCGGTCCTTGGGTTTCAGTGCTCCTATGTGATGATGGAGAAGTTTATCCAATGAAAATTGGAGAAAATTACGATCCCCAAGATCTACTTGAATGATGTTGGTGTTTTCATTTTTCGATTTGAGAAGCCGAAGGATATGATGAATGTTATTGAAGGAGGGTCGTGGTTCTTTAGGGGCAACCTTTTGTTGGTCTTACAGATGTGGAAGCCTGGTTGTAAGTTAGATTTGGATAACTTGACCTCTATCCTGTCTGGATCAAACTTCCGAATATGGATCTACAATTCTGGTTGCAACGAATGCTGGGGAGAATTGCCAATAAGGTAGGTAAACTATTATGGCTGATAAGCTTACTGCGTCCAAAGAGAAAATTGGTTTTGCTTGAATTCTTGTTGATATTGATGCTAGGAGTAAACCGTTGGAGGAAATCATTTTGCAGGATGGGGATGGGAAAAGATTTATAGAGAGGATTGTGTATGAGTGAAGGTCGTGGCACTGTAACTTTTGTAAATGCTTTGGTCACTCATTAGTGCAGTGCCAGAAAAAGAAAAGTAGTGAGGCTAAAGGAAAGGAGAAGGAGGGTCAGAATGGAAAGTGCACAGGTGAGGAGAATACCAAGGATGCTCCATGTTTACAGAAGGAAGGTTCGAATGGTGTTGTGATAATAGACCCACCTGGTTTACAAGATATGGCTGAGCAGTAAGAAGATGGAGAATCAAGAGGGGTAGACTATAGTGGGTTTGAAGAAGAGTTCAAGATTTGGGAATAGTCAGTAGTATGTTGATAGAGGTGGGGTGAGTTTTAAAGAGGTTGGTAATAGACTTCCTAATGGGTAAGCTTCATATTGCCTCTTGGAATATAAGAGGGTTGAATGCCCTTAATAAAAAGACTAGAGTGGAGAATTTTTAGCTGGAAATAATGTGAGTTTGGTGGATTTGATAGAGACTCGAATAAGGAGTAACAACTATGAGAAGGTGCTGGATTGGTTCAAAAGTAAATGGGACTATTTATCTAATATTGATCGAGATAAAAACTGTGGGATTTTGATACGTTGGGATAGGAATTTATGGGATGTTGAGTGCTTGGGTTACTCTAACCAAGCTATGCACTGCAGAGTGTTGTCTAAAAACAAGGAAATCAGATTCTATTGGTCTGCAGTTTATGCTGCAAACCAGTGTCTGGCTAGATAGGAGTTATGGAGGGATCTTAAGTCCATGAATCTGTCTATTACAGAGCCTTGGATCCTCATGGGAGACTTTAATAGTTTATTGAAGAGTGGTGAAAAATCAGGTTACATCTCTGTCAGTACAGAAGTGGATGAGCAGTTTGTAAAATGTGTAGAGGAGATAGATATTCACGACTTAAAGTTCTCTGGAGCCTTTTTCACTTGGTCCAATAGACATGTAAAAGACCCTAAATCAAGAATCTACTGTAAGCTTGATAGAATTTTAGTGAATGACAAGTGGATTTGCACTTTTCTGGATTCATATGTAGAATTTTGCCCGCCTGAAATTTCTGATCATTCACCAGCTCTGGTCTTGTTGGACAGTGAGTGTAGTAGAAAGCCAAATTTGTTCATTTGGAAACATCTAGGCTACAGATGGTGACTATCAGGACTTGGTGAAAGATTGTTAGGGGGTGGAGGTTGTAGGGTGTCCTGTGTTTAGGATTATTGATAAGTGTGAAATTGATATAGTTTTATATGTTCTAAATTCCTATTTTACGCAAGTTTTCAGGCGTTTTCTCACACTTATCCTATGTTTTTCATGATTCTTAGCTTGGGCTAGAACTGATGCCAATTTATATGATAAAATCAGGAAATGATGGTAGAAATGCATAGTTCTCCTCAAGAGCTTTCCAACGCAACAAACGGGGAGTAAAACGGAGCTCAAACGAAGAATCTAAGCCTAGTTGAAAGTTGCAGAAAAAAACGAAAAAAAATACACACGTCCGGATCAACTGATCCGGACACAGACCCGGACATCTCACGTCCGGATCTCCGTCCAGCCCAACTGATCCGGACACCTCACAGAGAACAACACTTGTCCGGATCCGGACGTAAGTCCGGACGTGACACGAGACGCAGACCCAAACCTCTATCTCACGTCCGGATCCGGACCCAAATCCAGACGTGAGGCGAGATCCAGATCTAAACTTTTATCTCACGTCCGGATCCGGACACAGATCCGGACGTCACACAGAGTTGAAAAATAAAAATCACCGCGCCGATAATTGTTGCTTTCGGCGCAATTATCAGCCGATTAAACCATTGCCTAGCTCAATCAATCTCCTACTCCGTATAAATTAAACCAATTCCCATGCTCCTACTCTATTTACCACTAAGCAATGTTTAAATCCCAAGCCTATTTAAACCTTTCCCCAGCCTTCATTCCAATTCGCACTGGATATTCATCCACACCTCTCCTCATCCTCCTCCATCTCTCATTTCATCCATCTGGTCATCCACACACTAACTCCTCCGTACTCCATCTCCATACTTACACTCAAACACAAACACACTTCACATAAAACACGTTTTCATCCCATTTTCTTCACACAAAATTCACACGTAGCCCATCGCACACTCGCCACACAAAAACTCACGTCCGGATTCGCGTCCGGATTTGAGTCCAACCCATCCTATCCGGACGCCCACAAAATAACACGTCCGGATTTGTATCCGGATTGCTGTCCGACCCACTCCATCCGGGCGTCTCACAAACTCACCCAAAAATTCCATTTTCACTCCATTTCACCAAATTCACCTCATTGTTACCGAATCCAACCTCTCAGCCAGCATAGCGCAAGGACAAAGGGTGGAGCGAGCAAGAAGATCTTCGTAACAGATGATTTCTTTCAACTCTCTCTCATTTATGATTTTAATCGCTATGTCTAGCTAAAAGGATATACTCTAGGGGAAGGGATGTTGTAATTAGTTAAACTCTGCATTATTTTACTGGTTTATTGAGACTATTTGGATTGTTCAGGTTAATGCTTTTAAGTGCTTTTAATAAACGTCATGAATTTATTATCAGCCCTCGAATCATGTTATGATCAGATAAGGTGATTAGCATTGACGGTCCTATTAACCTGTTACCTGTGATAATTGCAATCGGATAGATTACATTAGTCACTAGGAGCTTTAGTCCGGACCAAACCAGACTAGTAATTCTGTGCAATAAAACCATCTAGATATACTTGCTAGGTCTAGACTAGAACTGCGTGTCCTGTCTAGATGAGCTATCTGGAATTAAGACTTAATACAGAATAGATAATTGAGAATTACAAGCCGATCCAAGTCTCCGCTTAAGCAGTAGAATATGCAGAACCTACCTAGTGAAACAACTCCCTGAACCCAGAGTACCGTTCACATTCCCACACCTATCACTTTAATTTATCTGCTATTTAATTTCTTGTTTTCTATTTAGAACCAAAATCAAAACAAACCCCCCTTTAAGTTACCCATTGCCTAAGGCTAGACGTAATACATCAAGTTCCGTGGATTGACACCTGGTCGCTTCATAAATTGCTATACTACTACGACCAGGATTTTTGCAACCTGATGGTCTATTGATTTGTTGATTTCTAGGATTAATTCTTAGCATTTAATACATCAGATAAACCGTTTGCAAAATGGCGCCATTGCCGGGGACTTGACTTTGTCTAGTCCCTAGCCTTGGTTAATTTGTTACGTTATTACAACACCCTGTTTATGATTATTCGTTCTATAATTTCTTTTGTTTTAAAGTTTAATTTATTTTGTGTGCCATTTTATACAATTGTTTTTTATTACTGTCATTTAATTTCAGTTTATAATTCTGTCATTTAAATTTTCAAAGTACTATAAGTTCATTTGTCTCGGTTATTTCGTCAATTTCCTTTGCTTATTTTAGTTCTAAATTCCAACATATTTTGTTCCCTTCTCTTTTGTTGCTATCAGCACCTAGTGGATGCGCAGAACGCGTTCAACTGGTCCCCCGGATACAGACTTTGACCCCGAAATCAAGAGAGTCTACCTCCAAGCTCTAAGAGCGAGAAGGCAGCTCGATTTCAACATGGCAGCAAACCATGACCAGCTTGGAAGAGGTCCAGTGGCCCAATACACGATGGGGCGAGTAAACAGGCCACTTGCCACACCAAGAAGAGGCCCAGTGGTTCTACCAGACTTAACTGTAGAACTAATGGCCGATTGGCAAAAGGTAAAACCCTCTCACCAATCCAATGCGGTTCGAAATCACCCTGCAGGAACATTTTCAGGTGCCGATCCAGCTGATGCACTAGACCACGTACATCGATTTCTAGTGCACTTGGACTCCCTTGGCTTATCACAAGGATTGGAGGAGTATGCCAGACTGAGCCTGTTCTAGCACAGCTTATCGGGAGAAGCTTCGAAATGGTCCCACCGACTACCGCCAGGCATCATTACCACCTGGGAACAAATGACGGATAAATTCTACAAGAAATACATCCCCATCTCCAGGACACGACAGATGATTGCCGATCTGATGGCATTCAGGCAAACGGGTAGCGAGACAATATGCGAAGCATGGGACCGATTCAAAGAACTACTCCGCCAGTGCCCTCACCATGGTCAGGATATCACCTCATTGGCTCAGGGATTCTTCCAGGGGCTAAAAGATGAAATCAGAGGCAAGGTGAGAGCTGCCTTAGGAGGGAACCTACTAGCAAAAAGCGGGGAAGATTTCATGGCATCTATGGAGTCCTACTGTGAGGAGCTTCGCCAATGGAGCAACAATGGGGGAAGAGTCTTCTCAGTAAATCACAGTTCTACCCGAGCTCCAGACCCGATGATAGAACAGATAGCTGCCGAGCAAGCACAGCTGAAAACCACGATGGGAAGCATGGCGAAAATGCTCGAACAGCTCACAATGGGGCCAACCCCTAGGCAATCCGCTAAGACAATCTCTACAAATGTCAATGAAGTCTGCTGCTCTCAGTGTGGGGATGCACATGAATACGAGAACTGCCCACTAGTAGCCGAAATGAAGCAAACTGAGGAGGCGAATGTTATAGGACAATTCAACACCAGACAACCCTGGGTGCAGAATCAGCACCAAAACCTCGGGTACGGAAATCCGAACAATGCGCTAAATTCACATCAGATACAACCACAGAGGACGAACCAGGGAGGACCACCAGGCTTTGTTAGGCCTCAGTACAGTCAGTTTCGGCCACAGCAGTCTCAAGCTCAGCAACCATCACTAAGCTCAAACAATGCGAATCTTAAGGAGATGATGGATAAGCTGATGGCTTCTCAAGAGCAGCAAACAGTAATAAATCAGAATTTGGCAGCTGGTCAGCAAAAACTCGAGAACGCCATGGTGGAAATGCAGGGAACGATGAGTCAGTTGACTCAGTTCCTCCTACAACAGAGACCTTCTGGATCACTGCCTTCCCAACCAGACCCCAATCCTAAAGCACAGTTGAAGGCAGTGTCGGTCTCAGAAGCCGTGGTAGTTGAAGACTGTTCAGATTATGAAGAGGTAGCAGCAGTTACCTTAAGAAGTGGGAAGCAGCTGATGAATAGAGATCAAGTAGCTGAGGATCAAGCTGACGAAGAGACCGGTATTCCTTTTTCTAGCACTGGTGCACCGTCAGGGCCCCCAGCCCCTCCTGAGGTAGTTGTTGAGGAGACCCAGACTCCTGATTCTTCCCCTTCTCATACTTTGATTGCTAAAAATTCTAGGGGTAAGGTGGTTCCTAAAGAACTTCCTTTCCCTAATAGATTGAAAGAAAAAGAACTTGATGATCAATTTGGGAAATTTTTGAGTGTGTTTTCGAAGCTTACTATTAATATCCCCTTGATTGATGCTATCAAGCAGATGCCTAATTATGCTCGCTTTGTGAAGGATTTGATTTCTAACAAGCGAAAGTTCAAGGAAAGTGAGATTATTCAGCTGACAGAGACGTGCTCTGCAACCATCCAGCAGAAGCTTCCTCCAAAGTGTGGAGATCCAGGGCAGCCCATCATCCCTTGCACCATTGGAGACATGGACTGTGGGTTTGGACTCTGCGACCTTGGAGCGAGTATAAATTTGATGCCTTACTCAATGTTTAGGAAGCTTCATGCTGGTGAGCTTGTCCCAATCAATTTTAATTTGCAATTAGCTGATCGTTCCTCAATCAAACCTCGTGGTATGGTTGAGAATGTTGTGGTAGGTGTTGGTAACTTCTTCTTCCCTACTGATTTTGTCATTCTTGATATGGATGAGGATGTTGAAGTGCCATTAATTTTAGGTCGACCCTTCCTACGAACTGCTAAAACTGTCATTGATGTTGACAAAGGAAAGATCACCCTTAAGTTTAATAATGGGGAGCTTAGTTTTGATATCACTAAAATGATGAGAACAAATGCTTCTTCTCATGCTGTGCTTTCAGTGGATGTTGATTGTTCTGATGATTATGATGCGTTTGTCGCTAAAAATACTGATGACTCTTCTTTCTTGCTTGAGAATTCTGATTTGCTAGAGCAGGTGTTATGCTACTCGATTGAGGATGACAAAGGGAGCACTGAGGTAGCTACTGTTGTCCAGCAGCTTAATCAGGGACGAACCTACTTTCGCCCTTATGCTCCTCCTGTGGAGCCACTGGACAGGCCTACTCAGAGGCTCGTTCCTTCAGTAGAGAAGCCCCCTACTCTTGAACTCAAAACTCTCCCTTCAAATCTTAAATATGCTTTCTTGGCAGAGGGTAGCGCCCTGCCTGTTATTATTTCTTCATCTTTGTCTGTTTCGCAGGAAACAGACTTCTGGAAGTGTTAAGAAGGCACAAGGGAGCTTTGGGGTGGTCAGTGGCAGATATTAAAGGGATTAGTCCAGGGTTCTGCACTCATCGAATTTACATGGAAGATAGTATCAAGCCAGTGAGGCAGCCCCAGAGGCGAATTAAACCCAAACCTGAAGGAAGTAGTGAAAGCTGAGGTGTTGAAGCTCTTGGATGCAGGCATCATTTACCCCATCTCTGATAGCCGCTGGGTTTCTCCTGTGCAAGTTGTTCCCAAGAAAGGAGGAATAGTGGCGGTGCCCAATGATAAAGGTGAATTGGTGCCCCAAAGACAGACCACGGGCTGGAGGATGTGCATCGATTACCGGCGTTTGAACGAAGCCACAAGGAAGGACCACTTCCCGCTACCGTTTATTGATCAAATGTTGGAGCGGCTAGCTGGGCAAGAGTTCTACTGCTTCCTTGATGGGTACAGCGGTTATTTTCAGATTCCCATTGCGCCAGAGGATCAGAGAGAAACCACCTTCACCTGCCCTTATGGCACTTTTGCATATAGGAGGATGCCATTTGGTCTTTGCAACGCTCCAGCCACATTTCAGCGATGTATGATGGTGATTTTTAATGAGTTTATTGAGAAAAGCATAGAAGTCTTCATGGACGACTTCTCGGTATATGGCCAGAGTTTTGATGTGTCTTGATCAGCTGGATCAGATACTAGGCAGATGTGAGGAGACCCACCTGGTTTTGAATTGGGAGAAGTGCCATTTCATGGTCCATGAAGGTATAGTGCTTGGACACAGGGTCTCCAAAGATGGTATTCAGGTGGACAAGGCGAAGGTGGAGGTCATTGAGGGGTTACCTCCTCCCACTTCAGTCAGGGGTGTTAGATCTTTTCTGGGTCACGCAGGGTTCTATCGAAGGTTCATCCAGGACTTTTCCAAAATTGCGAAGCCCTTGTCTGATCTTCTGCAGAAAGATGTAAAATTTCAGTTCTCAGAAGAATGTTTGAAGGCCTTTCAAACTATCAAGAGTAAACTCATCTCTGCCCCTATTGTGGTTTCCCCTGACTGGTCTCTTCCTTTTGAGGTCATGACAGATGCTAGTGATTTTGCTGTTGGTGCTGCACTCTGTCAAAGGAAGGAAAAATTTTGAGGGTTAT
Source organism: Limonium bicolor (assembly GCA_023374045.1). NCBI lineage: Eukaryota > Viridiplantae > Streptophyta > Magnoliopsida > Caryophyllales > Plumbaginaceae > Limonium > Limonium bicolor. The sequence continues at coordinate 88,866,114 of CM041777.1, read as the reverse complement.
CACTTATGCGAGTAAGACTCTGTCTGAGGCTCAAAAGAATTACACCACCACTGAAAAGGAGCTACTTGCGGTGGTGTTTGCTCTGGACAAGTTCAGGCCCTATTTGCTGGGAAGTAAGGTAATTGCTCACACCGATCACTCTGCCTTGAAGTACCTATTCCAAAACAATGATTCTAAGCCCAGACTCCTGAGATGGATCTTGCTTCTCCAAGAGTTCGACTTGGAAGTTGTTGATAAGCAAGGGAAGCAGAATGGGGTTGCAGATCATTTGTCTAGGCTTGAGACTCCAGATGACGGGGTCCCCATAAATGAATTCTTTCCTGACGAAACATCTTTGTAATTGGGAAAGTTAAAGAGCCATGGTATGCTGATCTGGCTAACTATCTTGCCTCTGGTTTGATTCCCCATGATCTAAACTACAACCGGAGGAAGAGGTTTCTTTCTGAAGCCCGTCATTACGTTTGGGAGGACCCCTATCTCTTCAGAGTGTGTGCTGATGGTTTAATCAGAAGGTGTCCCCGATGAAGAGGTTAACAGTGTGATTGAGTTTTGCCATTCTCGAGAGGCAGGTGGTCACCATGGTCCTACAAGGACAGCTGCTAAAGTGTTAGAGTGTGGTTTCTACTGGCCCACTCTACACAAAGATGTCCACCGCTTCTGTGCTCACTGTGATAATTGCCAGAGGATGGGGAACACTTCAAGAAGGCATGAGATGCCTCAGAAGGGAATCCTTGAAGTTGAAGTTTGATGTATGGGGTATTGACTTTACTGGCCCATTCCTTCTCTCATGGAAACCACTACATCCTCGTTGCTGTAGATTATGTTTCCAAATGGGTCGAAGCAATCCCCTGCTCTTCTGCTGATGCTAGAACTGTGGTGAAATTCTTGAAGAAGAACATCTTTACTAGATTTGGTGTGCCAAGAGCTATCATCAGTGACGGAGGTTCTCACTTTTGCAACAAGGCTTTTGATTCCCTGATGACTAAGTACGGGGTGACTCATAAGGTTGCTTTACCTTATCATCCCCAAACTAATGGGCAAGCAGAAGTGAGTAACCGAGAGCTAAAATGGATTCTTCAGAAGACAGTCAACTCCTCCAGGAAAGATTGGTCTGTCAAGCTTGACGATGCTCTGTGGGCTTATAGAACTGCATTCAAGACTCCCATTGGGATGTCTCCTTTTAAGCTAGTGTACGGGAAGGCTTGTCATCTCCCAGTTGAGCTAGAGCACAGAGCTTATTGGGCTTTAAAGGCTCTTAACTTTGATTTACGTGATGCTGGAGAGAAGAGGCGATTTCAACTTTCTGAGTTGGAAGAACTACGAGAACAAGCGTACGACAGCTCAAGGATTTATAAAGAGCGCACAAAAAGGATCCATGACCGAATGATTCAAAAGAGAGACTTCAAAGTGGGGGATATGGTGTTGCTCTTTAACTCTAGGCTACGCCTCTTTCCTGGGAAGCTGAAATCACACTGGGCAGGCCCCTTCAGAGTAGTGGGGATCACTACCTATGGTGCCTACGAGCTAGAAAACAAGTCAGGAGAGGTATTCAAAGTGAATGGTGCTCGACTGAAGAAATACCTAGGCGATACCTTTTCTCAGCCTCCTGCACCAGGTGTATCCTTAATCAAAAGCTCATATTCCATTCCTTCTGTTTCTGCTCTCTGTACTGCAGCACCCATTCCAAAAGCATCAAAGAAGCCGCGCTTGCAATGGTATTTCAGACTGAAGAAAGCTATTGCTAGCTGTTGTGGCGGCCCTCCCTGATGCTATCTGCAAGGTCTAGCCAAAGACCGAAAAGATGGGCAGCTTGGTGGGAGGCAACCCACCGGTTTGTGTTTCTTTTCACTTTCTCGATTTAGTTGTTTATTTTACTCTTTTGTTTTTATTTTGTGGTGTGTTGGCGGATGATGTGCATATTGCAAGAGCCTTGGCTCTTATCTTTCTACTAATGGTTTGTCTGGTTCCACTTGAGTTCTTCTGGCTTTGTAGATTATATTTATCAGCTTGCTTACTTTGATGCTTAGCTGAACTCAAGTGTGGGGTTGGCCTCGCTACACACCCTGAGCGGAATCTGGGGAGTATTCTTACCTTTCCTATTCTTAAATATTTTATATGCTCCCTTCTGGTCTGCTGTGTGCAAATTTGTTTTTCCTGTTGGATTGCTTGCTCAATGTTAAAATTCTTTCTACGCAATGAGGACATTGCTCCACTCTAAGTGTGGGGTGAGGTAAGTTCCTTCGCAGTTTGCCTTTTGTGTGTCCCTGAACTCTTATCTCTTGCATTTGTTAAAGTCTTGCTATGCTAGCTCAATTTAGAAGGAAGGCATAGAGGAAGTATAGTTGGTTAGCCGATCTTGGGGTGCAAAATTTTGAATTTTTTTTTTCTTGTTTTTAATTGCTAAAATGAAGTCTTTGTTCTAGAAATGCTAAAACAAATGAGAATATTCACCATCTGAACTTTGCTCTTAAGCTTTGAGCCTAGGAATGAACTGGATTGTAATGGTTGAAAAAGAACAAGGCAAGGTACTCCGCTGATCCTAAGCATGCTATTTTTAATAATATTTAATATACTGAAAAAAAAAGAAAAGAAAAAAAATGTGTGCTAATGCCTTGCTAAAGAGGATTTGTTTCTCTTATTGATCATGAGTATGTGGCATTGAAAGGTATGATGGAAAAAGATCTCACTTCATGCCCCTTGTCGTTTCCGTGGAATGTGAAGGAAAAGGTGGATTGGCTCATGGCTGAAGGCTAAGTTCTTATGGTTTAATTTCTCTCATGTTAGCTTTGAATGACTTCATGTTTTTAGGAAAGGAAATGAATTGTGCTAAATAAATGTGAGTTGCCCCTTGATTGGTGAAGCTAGCAGTGTTTTCCTTCGTGCTCTTTCTTTTCTGTTGAGTTCCATTAGCTCGGTTTTAACTTGTACTTGAGAGTTTTGCTTGAGGACAAGCAAAAGGCTAAGTGTGGGGTGATTTGATAAGTGTGAAATTGATATAGTTTTATATGTTCTAAATTCCTATTTTACGCAAGTTTTCAGGCGTTTTCTCACACTTATCCTATGCTTTTCATGATTCTTACCTTGGGCTAGAACTGATGCCAATTTATATGATAAAATCAGGAAATGATGGTAGAAATGCATAGTTCTCCTCAAGAGCTTTCCAACGCAACAAACGGGGAGTAAAACGGAGCTCAAACGAAGAATCTAAGCCCAGTTGAAAGTTGCAGAAAAAAAAAAAAAAAAAATACACACGTCCGGATCAACTGATCCGGACACAGACCCGGACATCTCACGTCCGGATCTCCGTCCGGCCCAACTGATCCGGACACCTCACAGAGAACAACACTTGTCCGGATCCGGACGTGACACAAGACGCGGACCCAAACCTCTATCTCACGTCCGGATCCGGACCCAAATCCGGACGTGAAGCGAGATCCAGATCTAAATTTTATCTCACGTTCGGATCCGGACACAGATCCGGACGTCACAAAGTTGAAAAATAAAAATCACGCGCCGATAATTGTTGCTTTCGGCGCAATTATCAACCGATTAAAACATTGCCTAGCTCAATCAATCTCCTACTCCGTATAAATTAAACCAATTCCCATGCTCCTACTCTATTTACCACTAAGCAATGTTTAAATCCCAAGCCTATTTAAACCCTTCCCCAGCCTTCATTCCAATTCGCACCGGATATTCATCCACACCTCTCCTCATCCTCCTCCATCTCTCATTTCATCCATCCGGTCATCCACACACTAACTCCTCCGTACTCCATCTCCATACTTACACTCAAACACAAACACACTTCACATAAAACACGTTTTCATCCCATTTTCTTCACACAAAATTCACACGTAGCCCATCGCACACTCGCCACACAAAAACTCACGTCCGGATTCGCGTCCGGATTTGAGTCCAACCCGTCCTATCCGGACGCCCACAAAATAACACGTCCGGATTGCTGTCCGACCCACCCCATCCAGACGTCTCACAAACTCACCCAAAAATTCCATTTCCACTCCATTTCACCAAATTCACCTCATTGTTACCGAATCCAACCTCTCAGCCGACATAGCGCAAGGATAAAGGGTGGAGCGAGCAAGAAGATCTTCGTAACAGATGATTTCTTTCAACTCTCTCTCATTTATGATTTTAATCGCTATGTCTAGCTAAAAGGATATACTCTAGGGGAAGGGATGTTGTAATTAGTTAAACTCTGCATTATTTTACTGGTTTATTGAGACTATTTGGATTGTTCAGGTTAATGCTTTTTAAGTGTTTTTAATAAACGTCATGAATTTATTATCAGCCCTTGAATCATGTTATGATCAGATAAGGTGATTAGCATTGACGGTCCTATTAACCAGTTACTTGTGATAATTGTAATCGGATAGATTACATTAGTCACTAGGAGCTTTAGTCCGGACCAAACCAGACTAGTAATTCTGTGCAATAAAACCATCTAGATATACTTGCTAGGTCTAGACTAGAACTGCGTGCCCTGTCTAGATGAGCTATCTGGAATTAAGACTTAATGCAGAATAGATAATTGAGAATTACAAGCCGATCCAAGTCTCCGCTTAAGCAGTAGAATATGCAGAACCTACCTAGTGAAACAACTCCCTGAACCTAGAGTACCGTTCACATTCCCACACCTATCACTTTAATTTATCTACTATTTAATTTCTTGTTTTCTATTTAGAACCAAAATCAAAACAAACCCCCCTTTAAGTTACCCATTGCCTAAGGCTAGACGTAATACATCAAGTCCCGTGGATTGACACCTGGTCGCTTCATAAATTGCTATACTACTACGACCGGGATTTTTGCAACCCGACGGTCTATTGATTTGTTGATTTCTAGGATTAATTCTTAGCATTTAATACATCAGATAAACCGTTTGCAATTATACAGAGGATGAAAGTTGTGAAGGATAAACTGAAAAGGTTGAACTCTTTGAAGTTTGGCAATGTAAAGAGGAAAGTGGAGATTAGCAGAGATAAACTACTCACAGTTCATAAGAATATTCAGAGCAACCCGTTTGACAGAGAACTGATAGGAGAAGAAAATGCTCTATTACTGGAGGATAATCAAAACATCAGTATGCTTCACACTCAGATATCACAACAAGCTCAGATTGATTGGATGCAGCTTGGTGATGAATCTAGCTCCTACTTTTATAGAATGATGAATTCTAGGAGGCACTCCTCTAAAATCCATCTTCTTTATAATGAGTCTGGAGTGAAATTGACAAAGGAGGAGGAGATATCAGAGCATATTATTGATTTCTTTTAGAAGCTCCTAGGGAGTAAGTAAGAGAATAGAGTAAATTGTGACCAGAGAGTTTTTGATAAAGGTGAATCAGTCTTTGGAGAGAAGAATGATAGACTTGTTATGCCTATAATAGACAAAAGAAATTTGGGATGCCTTTAGCTCCATTAAAAACTCTAAAGCCCCTGGGCCTGATGGGTTTAGCTCACTGTTCTATAAGTCTACTTGGCATATTCGGGAAGGATGTGATTACAGCAGTCAAGGATGTGTTTGAGAAGGGGAAAATTATGAGATAGATCAATGCTACTCTTATTTCTCTGGTACCCATGGTGGAAAACCCTACGGTAGTCAAAGATTTAAGACCTATAGCATGTTACAACATGTTATACAAAATCATTTCAAAGATTATAACAGCTAGACTGAAAGAGCCTTTACCTGAGATTATTAGTGACTGTGAGGGTGCATTTGTATCTGGTAGACTTCTCGCTCATAACATGCTGCTATGCCAAGAAATAGTTCAAGGATACAAAAGGAAAAATATCTCTCCTCGATGTGCATTTAAAGTGGATATCCATAAAGCCTACGATAGTGTAAGCTGAGAATTTTTGGAAGTGGTGCTCTCTGGTCTTGGCTTTCATAAGAAGTTCATTTGCTGGGTTATGATCTGTGTCTCTATCCCAAGCTATTATGTCTTGATTAATGGGCAATTGAGAGGGTTTTTCAAGGGTGAGAGAGGGCTCAGGCAGGGAGACCCTCTCTCCCCCCTTGTCTTTGTCCTATGCATGGAATATCTGAGCAGGAAACTGTCACTAGTACAGGAGAACCCTGATTTTAATTTTCACCCCAAATGTAGCAGAATTGGGTTGAATCACCTTTATTTTGCTGATGACCTCTTGATCTTTTACAGAGGGGATGTGGGCTCTATAAAGATCATTAAGAATATGTTAGATAATTTCTCTTATGTATCGGGACTAACGGTTAGTAATCAGAAATGTAAGGTGTTTTTTGGTGGAGTTTCAGATGACGAAAAAGAGAGGATTTTGAATGTGTTGGGATTTGAGGAAGCTAATCTTCCAATTAGATACTTAGGTGTCCCTCTCTCATCTTAGAGGTTATCCTCTGTAGATTTTTTTCCTTTAATAAATAAAATTACCTCTCGAATCACTCACTGGGCTGCTGGAAGGTTAAGCGATGCTGGCAGACTGCTACTAGTTCAAAGTACACTGATGAGTATCCAGTGTTTCTGGTCTAATATTTTTTTTGTTTCCCAAGCATGTTATACAACTGAATGAAAGGAGATGTAGGGTCTTCCTATGGTGTGGTGAGACGGGCAAGAAAGCTCCGGTGGCATGGAGTAATCTATGCAAACCTAAGAGTAATGGTGGTTTGGGAATCAAAGAGGTTCTGTCATTGAACAAAGCTGCTACGATTGCCATTTTACTGAGACTTAATGAAGGTGATGATTACACACTGAGAAATGAAAGTATCTGGGTGGTTAAATATAGAGGAAACCATGCCTATTGGTGGAAGGCTAGTCTGTAACTTAGAGATGATATCAGTGAGAATAATTTGGCAGCTTCACTAATGGAGATTAGTGGTACGTAGAGAAAGATTGCCATATTTGATGTGTTTAATGTTATATGCCCTGCTCCTCCCAAGGGTGAGTAGGAAAAAATCATATGGAATAACTTTTGCACCCCTCATGCCTCATTTGTCTTGTGGCTTGCGTGCCATAATAGACTAGCCATAAAAGATAAAATGATGAGATGGAATGTAGATATAGACAAGAAGTGTGTATTCTGCAACAGAAGAGAATCCTGTGACCATCTATTCTTTGATTGCGCCTTCAGTCTTGTAGTGTTTCAAGTAGTCCTTCATAGATGGCTGAAATGCAAACTCCCTTGGGCCTTCTCTGATTATATGTTTAATCTCTGGAAATCTAAAGGCAAAGGTGGTTTCTTGTACAAAATGAGAGCTGCTGCAGTTGGAGTGGTGCTATACCACATTTGGAAAACAAGAAATGAGTTCATCTTTTCCGGTACTGCTATAGATTAGAGGAAATGTGTATTGGATGTGCAAGATGAGTTAAAGTTGAGATGGGGAAAGTTCAAGTTTTCCCCTTCTAGGAAAACTAACAGAGTGCTATTATGCTTTGGGTTAAGTGAGTTTATAGGATGATGTAATTAGGGAGTTGGCCCTGCAGCTTGTTGCAGGTAATATTGTAAATGTATCATTTTTTGTTCTAATATAGCTTACCTTTCATTCAAAAAAAATTATATGCCCTCACAGATATATTTCTGCTGTGGGTAAGTTTTCCTTTATCAATAAACTTTGTCTTGGATTTAAGTTCTCCTCCACTATTTCATGCTTATATTGGATTTTTGCAATTCATCAACAATCTATAACCGTCAGGGATAAATTAGAGATGTTGCTATCGTGTTTGGTTAGTCATCTTGCTTTAAGTGTGTGTGAAGTTGAGAATATTATGAGATGTTTCTTCTTTACTCGTGGGAAACAAACTGGTGAGAAACAAAAAAATACTGAACAACAAGAGCCATAAGACAAATGATAATCATACATGATAATAGATTCTCTGGTGGTGGCAAAGAATGTGGACATAAGCTATATATCACACATGTTTTATATTAAATTTGTACTGGTATTCCTATGGTAACCAGATGGAGAATACTAAGGTCTTTGGAAAATATTCTAGACCCAACTATAACTTAAGTCCAACCACACCAGGTAGTCCAACGCTACAGCTCTTGCCTTCTTGTAATCTTTCTCAGCAATTTCACAAGCTAGCTTTGCCTACAACACATCAAACAAAAAAATTGGAAAATATTAATTAGATTCTTTAGGAAATTAAATTAAAACATTGTAAGCTTTTCCCATGTTGTGCAATTGTATTGATGGTTATACGTAATGTTTACCTAACCAACAACAGTTAAGCCATCAGCCAAAAGGGAAGAGGCCATCCAAACCTGTAAACAAATTTGAAAACATCCATAGGAATGGATCCCAACCTTGCTACCATGGATGTTGTCACATTACACTTATCGTGACTACAATAACCCTTATTAGCAATAGAAATCCTGTAAATCAAATACACTAGATATTAATATATACTTTTTTCATTGGTTGAACTAACTAAATTTATCAAAGTAATCAAGAAAAAAAGAAAAGAAGAAGAAAGAAACCATTTTTCAAAAATCTTCTAAATTGTATAGCATTAGCACTAGGAGGCACTACATTAAATTTCTTCATCAAATTCCATAACTAAATGAATGGCATGAAGCAGAGGCGGGTCTAGGAGGGGGGCTAGGGGGCTCTAGCCCCCCCGATTTTTTTTGAACCCCCTAAAAAAAACTCTGGATCCACTACTAGCATGAAGTATTTGTTGTTGCTAAAAATCAATAAGAAATTGTGATCCACTATATAAGTATGATAGATAGAGAATTCAGAAGATAAAGTAACTTGACAATCAATCAAATATATAAACTATTTATATTGTAAGCATAATTAATTAATATACATTCATACTTGTAGCATAAAGGGGAGTTTTAGTATATTTACATCCTCTAAAGATGCCTTGCATAGCTAGGGAGATAAGAACAACAAGGGAGCCCAAAGCCAATTCCTCAAAATACCAAATAAACCCCATTCTGCTCAAAATCATTTTTCACCCCAAACTTTCTCATATTTATAGTTTAACCCCACAAATTTTCCAAACCTTCCAAATTCACCACAATTCTTTCCTTAATTCAATTTTCAACCTTTTCTTTCTCTTACTTGGTTAAAACCCTAACTACATCCGAATCCCAACTGCATACACCTAATTTTTCTAAAATTACAGTTTGGGCCCACAAGTTTTCCAAGGTTTAGAATTTATTCCTAATCTTACTCCAACTTTGGCTTTTATTGACCTTTACCACTCTAACCTTTATCTTTATAAATCTCTCACATATCCTATTAGTCATTTAATTACTTAATCATCCTTTTAAACCAAACTTTCTCTCCAAACACATCCTAATTTCATAAGTATTTTTACACCAACTGTTTGAGGTGCGTTAAATCATCCTAACAGCTTATAACACCAGATTCTCACATCTAACATAATACCAATATAACCTACGCTTTTAAAAGCATTAAATCTTTGGGGTATTTCAGTCTACCCCTTTAAAGGACTTCATCCCGAAATCATCTCTCTTAATCAATGTCCTAAGGAATCAAGTCTCACTAGGTTACTTCAATCAATCCAATAAAAGGAATCAATTCTCGATAGATTATATACCTATCCTACTTATATCTATCCGATATAGCACTAACGATTTCTATCCACATAGCCATGACCCACGGCACCAACAAATCCTATAATATAACAGTCATATCTAGCACATAGCCAACATTTATGGCATCACTATCACTAACAATATCTCATAGTAATTTATATCATTCACCATAACTCACATACACTTATATAATCAGTGCATAACAACTAGAGCTGGATACTTGACTCTCATAGAGTCCTTTAACTCTCTTGTGGTCTCCCATTTATCGTGGTTGAACAACAAAACCTTGACCATATTGTGCGTCTTGTTTCTAGTCTCTTTCGTCTTTGAATTGAGGATGCAAAACAATATCTCGTCATATCTCAAAGCTAGGTCTAGCTCTAGCCTCTCAAACTCTAAAACATGCGAAGGATGAGGTACATACTTCTTCAACTGGGAGACATGAAACACATTATGTACTCTCCCGAGCCCTGCAGGTAAATCTAACTTGTAAGCTAATGAGTCCATTTGCTCCGTGATAGCATACAATTCAACGTACTTAGGGCTCAACTTGTCATTCTATCCAAATCTAAAGGCACACTTAATGGGTGACACACTAGATCTCTCAGCAGTAAACTCTAGGTCTCTCCTTCTAATGACTGCATGGGATTTTGTCTGTCTCGAGCTGCCTCATTTCAATGATCTGTAGGACTCCTCCTTACCTGCTCTAGTTACATAGGCTCTAAGAAAATGTTCTTCTACTAGTCTCGTCCCAACACATTGGATGATGTTGTTGTAGGAAAATTCGATCAAATGTAATCGGTCAATCCAGCTCTCCATGAAATTCAAGACGTATGCTCGAAACATATCCTCTAAAGTCTGTATGGTTCTCTTACTCTGACCATTTGTCTAAGGATGAAAGACCATACTAAGCTCCAACTTCGTATCTAAAGCCTCCTGTGCTGCCCCAAAACTGGAAAAGAATCAAGAGTCTTTGTCTGAAACATGATGTGTCTGATGATCTCCTTCTAGAAGAGATCGGCTATCTTAGGATCCTTCCAAGTGTCCTTCATAGGTATAAACTTGGTCACCTTTGTCAATCTGTCGACAATGATCCATATTTAGTTCAGTCCTCCTTTAGTGAGTAGGAGACCGACTACGACTTCCAACAAGGAATAGACATAGACTACACTAATCCGTCGGGTCTCCAATACTCGAACTTGGCCTTCTAGCAAGTCAAGCATCAAGTCACGAACTCAACTACATCTTCTTCATCCCGCTCAACTAGAAGTAAGGATAAGCAGTGAACTTTCTGTAATATTTTCTCCTTCAGGTGAGGAGTAGACTTATGAAAGAGTCCGAAATAATACTTCTACCCCTCAAAGGTGCTCTCAGTCAACTTCTGCTTAATACTCTGCATGTAATGGTTAATCTCCTGAGTACTGCATACCACATCAATTAGGCTGCTGCCCGCTAAGATAGCGCATAATGAGTGTGCTCTGCCGTTCAGGGCATCAACTAACCCTCCTTATACTTCAAATCAATATCGTAGTCATTCAAGAGCTCGACTCATCGCCTCTGTCTCATGTTGAGCTCAATCTGTGTGAAGAGATGCTGTAAACTCTTATGATCGAAGTAGATAGTGATTGTCACTCCATATAAGTAGTGGTGCAAAATCTTCAATGTGAAGGCCACTATACGAGGGGATTGTACATAGTAAGGCTGCTCCTGGTGTACGGCCCAAAAAGAAGTAATAGTAGTTCGCTAGTTTCTGTGTGCTTCTTTGCATCAAATGCAAATATGTGAACCATGTAATTTCTATACTGAAGAAAATATAGCGGTTGGCCTGAGTGCTCCAACTTCTGTGCCAGTAGCATGGCATCTACATATACCCGTAAGATCTGTTAAGTATAGCCATTATCCCTGAGCTTCCCTACTATTAGTAGAGAATGCAAGTGTTCTTCGCTAAAAGAAAGCAAGAGTTTACTTCAATGCGCTTCTCCTCCCACCTTCCATCAGGTGAATATGAGAATTTCCTTCAAAACATCCAACTAGTCACTGGCATTTGCATTGATCCTATCAATGAACAGGATTCATAGTTTTCGCAAGTGTTGTTGTATCTTCACTTTGTACCTTCCGGTTGAACTCAAACTCACCTTTTCCGCTTTTAGTCGAACAAGCATGAATTTGCTTGCCACTTAAGTGCCGTTCGGTGGCAAGCGGTTGAATTTGCTGGACATTAAGGTGCACATTAATCTCATTGCAATTTTCCGCGATTAAGCCATAGCTTCCATTTCAGTGTTCGTTGAGCACATTTCACATAAGCACCTTGTTTCTGCAGAAAAGACTATTACACCCTTATCACCACCTTCAATGGTGTTTCATCTGGAAATTGTTATATTTGATTCATCAGTTGAAATAGAGATTGAGGAGATAGAGTTTGATGGGCATACGGTTGCACAACAGTAAAATGACAATTTGTCTTCATTTTTGAACGAGCGGCACCATTAGAGTGACAGTTCTTCATCGACCTGCACTTTCGAACCAGCAACAACAAATATACCATGAATTCCAATCTTGTTTATTCCATTTTTTTTCAATACGCGGCGGAGTAGGGTTGATAGTTGATAACAGGAAAACGATGAATGACGGTGAGTAATTCTATGGGGAGAAGGTAGAGCATAGCGAAGTTGGCAGAATATTTTGGGGGTAAACTCGTAATCCCAATTTATGTTAAATGCTCAAAATCACCTTAATCTATGACTTTTGATGTCCAGCACCCTGGTAAAAGTCAGGCCTTAATTGTTGTGTTTCGTGAAAAGCCCACGAATTGTCGGTATTGAACGGACCCTTAGAGTTCTCCCAGAGTTCTCCCGCCTGTTTTCTCCTGTGTATATAGACTTTGACATCTTAGCTTCATGACAACCAGCAGCAATGATAGAAAAAGTGCAAGGTATACATATACCTAGCTCAGTGAGTAATTTCTAAAAGCATAATAAAATCCTGATAAACCTGGCAGCATTTTTTTATCAGGATAAACCAGGCAACATTTGATAATACTATCTTGAATTCATCCATAAATAACGACATGTGTTCATTCTTTAATCTAAAAGTTCATGTGCAACTATTTGGGCTGGTATATTAAGCCAGAAAGAAAGACTAACCCCATCAAATAAGCTTTTTTTTCGTGATGGTAGTCGCAAACCAGTAGGTTTTACAGAAACTAGACTTGGAGAAGACCCGTTTCCAGTTGCGGCCAACTTCTTGGCAAATGTTCATTGTAATTTCCCTGCTTCTCCAGTTTCATACTTAGTTGAAGTTTTCTCGATAGGTTGTACCAACAAGTCCAGAGCGGTAGAAGTTGTATCCTTATTGGCTCCATTATTCGTACTGGAACTATCTGGTGAGATATTACTACCCTTCTTCTGATTCCCACTTACAGTTAATGATGATGACGCTGATGACCGTTCATTCACAGAGCTGACAGTTGAAGAAACACAACAACCATCCTTAGTAGACGACTTCACACGAGCCGAGGGACGAGGAGGTGTACCAGCCTGAACTTTTCTACCCTTCACTAATCCAACTACTGGTAGTGGTGTTTTTGTTGTGAGCTCGGTGAAGGCAATTTCACCATTTTATTGTCTGTCTTCCTTAGTGTGGAAAACTATGATGTACGATGATGATTCTCAGATGAAGAACTACGAAAGCTGTCACAAGAAGAACGAGGGCTTGCTGACAGCTGATCCAGGAGACGATTTGGTGATGATATAGGCTTTGACACCATGCTTCTTGGATTACCAGGCTGAGAATCATTCGACACTTTTCCGTCTCGTGCTGTATAGCCAGCTAATCACCCACGAATACTTCAGAATGGATAATTTTTGGAAATGAAATAAGACCTGAACGTAGAACATAACGAACACGAGGTTCTAAATTATGCACCTTTGTCGGAAATTTTTTGTAAAAATATCGATCTCATAAAAAAAATTACATGCAGTGGTCTTTTTTGAAAAAAAATACGCGGATGTGCTAAACCAGTGTGAAGAAGCTGCCTTGGGGTCGAGGCAACTTGCCAAAAACCGCCCCGGGAGCAAGGCAGCTTCAGGCAAAAATGTCAAATGCCTTGAAACTAGGGCGGCTTCTGTGCATTGTAGTCCAGGAATTTTTTTTCCAACTTTTGAATCATTCGTGCAATGCTTTAACGATTCCAGAACTTGACCAAATTTTGTATGACGATAGTTGAACCATATGGGACCCACGTGAGTTCATATAAATGGCACCGGAGTTAACATTTTCTCGGTTTTGAACTTTTCGGGTAATGTCATATTTTGTGTTATTAACCAGTTTTGTACTGATATTAAAGTCCTATGATGCATTTACAACCATTATAACTTCTTACGGGGCCAAGACGACTTCATTGGGTTGGTCATTGAGCTAGCGTTTTTTCCAATTTTTAGTGAACATGTTTGTTAATTAAACAATGCCTTCGAAACAAACAAAAAATTGTAAAACGACAGTCAAACACCCATAGCTCGATATACCTGGCGTTCACATTGCTCCAGTCCACCTCTACCCGGCCGGTTCGCTTTTGATTGTGCAGCTTATTACAATCCAGTAGCAATGCTGGTATCGGTTGATCACGTCCAAATTGTCTCATCACTCGATCTGGCTGATGCCCCTCGACTATGTTAAGGATTAGTGGTACAAATACAGTGGCTGTTTCTAGTGGGGCATCACCGTATGGTTGCCAGACCCACTGCAAAATTAAATAACAAAAAATATTTAAGGCACAATAAATATCAGGAATTACATAGTTGTTCATAGGTTTGTAGTTCAATAACACTTACGCGATCATCAGTGGGTGGAACTGGGATAGAATCAATGACAGTACGAGCAACCTACAACTTACTTGTTTTCACCATTGGATTATCCTAACTACAAGTGAACACATACAAAGCTCATTAAAACATAATGATAAGAAGTGCAGTGCATTTATTAAATTAAATGTAATATATCATTTCTTGCACTTACGCGTAACCGATCACATCTTCTGTATCAGTAGGTTTTTTTGGAACTCAAAAAAAGGCAGGGAGTCTAGCATATGCCCACACAGTGTAATCAACTTAGTGGCTACAGTGATATTTGAAGAGTCAAACTGGGTGGCATTGCACAACCCACGGTAGGTGTGCGCTAATAGTGTCGACCCCCAACTGTACTGACCACACTCAGAAAAATCTCTCAGCAACTCCAGATAGCCACAGTCAATGGTGCGACGGTCAGGACTGGGCATCAACATCCCACCGATCAACCGCATGATTCATGCTCTTGCGTAGCACTGATGGACCACATCTGGCCAATTGTTGAATGCATTCTCATCATCATTACTGATCTCGAATGTCTTCTATAACCACAACAACGAAACCTTGTAACCTCTAATTGAATCTGGTCCCGGTCTTTAACCCAACAATTCTTCATACAAATCTACAACAGGCTGATTCATCCGAACAACGACAACATCTCCTTCCACCTTCAACCCAAACAAATGATGTACATCTTCCAGAGTTATGGTTGTCTCATCAATAGGCATCATGAAAGTGTGAGTCTCTGGTCTCCATCTTTCAACAAGTGCGCTGACGATGACATTGTCAGCCTTGATTCTAAAAAATGCTGACCCCAGAAAACCAACTTCGCTGATGTAATGATGAAGTGCATAGTGTGGAAGCTCCACTTCCAGATTTCGGGACCGCAGCTTCCTCTCAGTGTATTTTGGATTTTGTATTACCTACATGTCATGGTTAGACAATTTAAGGTTATGATCCGATATAAATATTGAACAAAATGTACTAAAGTTGTACAGCGTATCAACGTACCGGATCATCTGAAAAAAGAGTTATTGATATATGAGTGAACTGCTATGTGAACAATTCATTATCCTCGGGTCCCACCTCGATAGCTTGGTGCTGGAATTGTTGTAAGAATCCATAACAAGAACGACTGGAATTTTCATTATTTTTTAAACAAGTAAGAGTAACAAGCCTTTGCTAGCTTGTACCGATTATGACACAATCAAAGACCTGCATTTTGCGACTTATAAAATAAATGAACAATATAATTACGAATTTAAAAAAATAATGTGCATTATAATTGTAAAAAAATTGCATAACATTATAATAACATAAACAAATTAATTAGTGCATAAAACCACCAAAATTGGTGATTTTGCAACTTACAAAATAAATGGACAAAATAATTACGAATTTAAATTATATTAATGAGCATTATAATTGTAAAAAAATTGCATAACATTATAATAACATAAACAAAATTAATTAGTGCATAAAACCACCAAAATTGGTGATTTTACAACTTATAAAATAAATGGACAATTTAATTACAAATTTAAATATTGTTAGTGAGCATTATAAATGTAAAAAATATTGCATAACATTATAATAACATTAACATAATTAATTAAGACATAAAATCGCTAAAATTGGTGATTTTGTAACTCATAAATTAAATGGTTAAATTAATTACGAATTTAAATTATAAAAATGATTATTATAAATGTAAAAAAATACATAACAAAATAATAACATTAACATAATTAATTATTGCATAAAATCACCAATTTTGGTGATTTTGTAACTCATAAATTAAATGATTAATTATGAATTTAAATTATATAAGTTAGGATCATAAATGTAACAAAAATTACATAACAAAATAATAACTTTAACATTATTAATTTGTGCATAAATTGGTGATTTTTGTAAACAAATTGCATAAAAAAATAATAACATTAACATATGTTGGGAAGAATACTAATAGGATAAAAAAATATAGAATTGTGTGGAGAATGGGAAATTGGGGGGGGGGGGGTTATAGAGTTTTCCGTTTGCTGGAGACCACCCCAACCCTAGGGCGACTTCAGTGCAAATCGGCGGATAACCTTATCCGTCCAGAATCTGAAGAAAATCTCAATCGACGGCTCTGATTGGCTGTCCAGATTTTCTGGATGAGGGGGGAAATTGCACAGAAACCGCCCTAGCTTCAAGGCATCTTTCAACATTTTTGCCTGAAGCCGCCCTAGACCCAGGGCAGTTTCAAGCAGAAAAATGCAGAAGCTGCCCTGTTCCCGGGCGGTTTTTGGCAAGCTGCCCCGACCCCAGGGCAACTTCTTCAAACTGGTTTGATACATCCGCGTAATTTTTTTCAAAAAAGACCACCACATATAATTTTTTTATGAGATCAGTATTTTTACGAAAATTTTCCCAGTCAACTCCTAAGTTATTACTCTCTGATGTCACCCGGTCAACAGCAAGAGGCGTTCGTTTGGGTCGTGACACCGATGTTCTTGCCACTGCTACTGAAGTTGTTTTGCTATTTGTTGCAGGTTGTCTGAGGATTGAGCTTGATGATTCACTGCTTTTACCCAGAGGCTGCAATTAGAGTAGAATGCAGCAACGTCAATCCTCGTGGATTCGATATCACCAATAAAACATTTCTTTTGGTCAGAAATGAATAATAATGTAGCAAATAACAATTAAGAACAGCAGATTATGACACAGCAGAAGAAGTCAATTAGGAAAATTTTCTATAGAATCAGAGTGGACACCAATATACTACTCTTAAGCATGGCAACGAGAAAAAACAAGTTTTTTATGAAGTTTCAGTGTGCATGTGGAGTATACTTGTCCAAAGCTTTAATAGAACTTGATACTCGCCTTTACCAATTGTGCACCAGCAGAATCCAATTTTTTGGAAATCTCATGCCCTTGTAACTTGTAAGCTGGTAACCGGTTTCTTGAAAGTGGACTTGGGCTTTACCTTAGTTTGTAAGTACTTATTTAGGATAAACAACTCATCGTAAAGACAGAAGGAAATCCATGAATCTAAAATAGTGGAGCAGCTTAAGTAATTCACTCACAATGTTTCCATGATGCTGGTTGGTAACTTTTACCCCTGGAAGAAACAGTCATACTGTCAATGATAAGAACATGAGCTAATTTTATTTTGAGATTTAACATGCATAAAAAAATTGAATAAAGATGGGCTATATTTCAAAGAAAAGAGTACATCTATATATTAGGAACAAGTCAACTGAAAGAATTTCAAGACATATGGTCTCCAGGCAGTTCCCTCCTCAAATCGGATGAAGTATATAGTATATACATATAATAAGATAGCAGATATAATGTAGAGAATAATCACCATGGCCGCCCATGGACTCTGTTCCTTCATATATTTCACTTTTAACTGAATTCACCGGAGTGAACCCGCTTCTCTGTATCGAAGCTCTGATATCACTGAAGAGATCACCTCGAGACTTGCAAGATCCACAGTATCACTCTCAAGAGTTGACAATGAATCAGTGGATTGACTTATATCCTCTTGAATTCCTGGTAACATTTGCCTGGTTTTGCTATCACTATGAACAGCTCTCAATGATGCTTGACAATTCATCAGGATGAGGACACCTAACCGTTCAAAGGAAATATCTTTGAAAGATAAACATAAGCAATACAAATGAAGTTGTCAAATTCACATCTACTAGAAACAAACCTGCGCAGGTGAAGAAGGCACTATCCCAGGCTAAGCTTTGGCGAAGATTATGTTTGTCATCTCTGAAGATGTCTGGTTCAGTGGACTCAAATGGTTCAAACACATTTTCTCCCTCCACTGACTTCTTTATCTTTTCATCCAACAAGCCAACCTCTGCATCCAGAATTTAGTAAATACGTCGACGGCAACTAAATATTGCTAAGCATCCAACCTCACGCGGATGTTCGAAACAGAAGCAAAAGAATAATTATGGTTTCCCGTTGATAAAAATATATCCGTTAAGAACGAAAGAACAGCAAGAGATTGCAAAAGATATTCAAATCCGCACAGATAACTGCGATTAAAAGGGAAGTCAAGTACTACAATACTCGGTAGACCGAATCTATCTACAAATTGAGCGTCAAGCTATGTCAATTTCCATTACAAATGAGGATCAAGAAATTGTTGAATTCAGTAAACTTTCGAGTGGTAAACACCCAGTACGAGCACTCGATAAAAATTCGTAATGGCAGAACCTGCACTGCAAGACAAGAGGTAATCATCTTGCTCGAAGACGTCAAAGAGAGATCCACCATCTGTCACTCCCCAATTAGTTTGATCAATAGACAAATTTTCAGGCTCTTCCATATGGCATAGACGCACAGACAGATCTAACAACGCTGTAGAATCACGTAAGTTTCAAAGTAGCTGCGCTTGCCGTAGATTATGTCGAAGAGAAATTTCAGTGAAGTGAAAGAGATGAAATGAGTCTCAAAGATTGAGGAATGGAGAAAATGAGCGGTTTGTCGTTTGAACTTGGAGAGAAGAGGCAGTTTACTGCGGGAGAGAGGAGAATTTGGCCGTTTCAGGAAAGAGGGGGAGAGGAAGGAGTGAGGACTTTTTTTTATTTTTCTTAGGAAGAGGGATATAGAGAGGAGTAGGGAGGATACGGTAATCTCATCCAGATTCTGAATTTCCAACTGACAGCCGCTCTAACTTTAAAATGGTAGTCAGACTGTACCTGTTTGAAAATCTTGTTTTAAAAAAAAGATAGCAAGTGCTCTAGATGTTTTGTAGTAGTATGATTTAATATGTATGCATATATGTATAATATATATATTAAGGCAGAAATATCAAGATATATTGAAAATAACATGCTTATATGTTCACTGTTCATTTTGTAATTATTTATTAAAATATAGTATTTTAGTTTTAGATAAAATAATTAAAAACATATATGTATATATTCTAGAAGTACAATACTAATATTGAGGCCTATTGTCATAGGTTGAGCATGTTATCTCACTTTTGACAAAACATATTTAAAAAAAGTGAAAAAACGGTGATACTTGTGAAAAATAATTTATTAACATATAAATAAAGTAATGTAAAATCTGTAAATATAATATGAAATCTAATTGTCAATGTCTAGTATCCTAAGATTTAGGTTTTTTTACCCAACTTACGGAATACTCTCATGTTTATGACATTGTTCGCTTTAGTCGGTTCCTCTCATTAGGGTTCGACTATATCTCTAAGGGGTTTGGTGATCCCTTACCATTCTTCTTTTACTCAAGGTTCATTGTTTGAACAATTATCAAAGCCTCTAGTAGAGGTTACCCATACACTCCCACTATTATTTATTGTGTGGTTTATATAGATTCGGTTCTCTAACCGTTATCGGGAGGTTACTACTCCCGTATGTTTTCTCACGTTCTAGTGCGTTCGTAGGTTTATGTCACCGTATATTGGTTTGATAGTTTGGTTGTGTTTCCACATTTTTATTACCTCGCACTTGACTCTTCCTACAAGCCACCACTCAAACAAGACCCAACTATGGGTCGCACTACAATACACAATCACCTTCAAGCAATTCATTCACAATCCACATTTCATGAATTATACAAACTTTAGTTCAAAATACAATCCAACCAACAACAATACAATACAAGCACTAATATGTGCAAACAGTCCGATTCGTGCATTTATCTTGTTAGGTGATCACACAATCAAACAAGCACACAAATCGGGGTAACCAAGTTAGGATACAGAGCATGAGGAGATCATACCTTTCACTGGGGTTAACTTTACCAGGTGTTCTCACGTTCCTCGGTTCACACTTGCTCCTCATGTCTTACTCTTGAACCACTAATTACATATCAAATGGTTCTATTAATATTAAAGCGTTACGGTAGGTACATAATTGCTACTCTCGTACTTACCCCGTTATCCTGTTATTTCGGTTTAACATAGTGTACTTAACTCACAACTCTTTCAATCACTCCTCAAACTTGTTTACACTTCTTAGGACCATTAAAGGTCACCAAAAAAACTCCTACACATCACCTAAAACCAATACCAATCAATCCCCATCTTTAAAAGGCTTGAAAACACTTTCTGTTGAGTTTTTATAGTGGTCCGGGTTTGTGTCCGGGGTTACAAATCCGGACCAAACGCTGAATTCAGTTTCTGGTGCATTTTTCATGTGGTCCAGGTTTGTGTCCTGGGTTACAAACCCAGACCACCCCCTGGGAAGATTTTCTGGTGCGTTTTTGATGTGGTCCAGGTTTGTGTACTGATTTGCAAACCCGGACCACCCCTGGAACTGTCAAAATTTACAGTTTTCCACCAGTTTTCAACCCCTAATTCACCTCTAATCTTTTCCTAACCTTTCCACATGTTTCCTACATAATTAAACACCTCATAACACTCCTTAAACCAATCCAAATCTTTGGTTTAATCCACCACCAAATTCCTGCTCAAATTCAACAAACTCAATTTTCTCATTCTTGCATTTTGCACACTTGTGCATTTCTATTTCCTTTTGATAGTTCTTACCTCCTACCAACTTACCAAATCACTCAATGACCATACCAATTCATTCCTAGATATACACCATTCTAAAACCCAAGTCCAACCCTCATTTCCTAAGTCTTGCACACTAGCTCCTTTTCTAGCTTTTCCAAAGCATTTCAATACCCCCTTTGCTACAGATTTTGCCTCTTCCTTTTCCCTACCCTTATATCCACTCAAGAGTGGTTAACTAACCCAAATAAATTCCTTCCAATACCTAGTTCACCCCCTAGGTTGTTCTTACTCATTACAACACCTAGAACACATTATTTCTACCAAAATTTTACCATAACCTCCCCATAAATTTAACATATCCCAAACCATCAACTCTCATCAATTTCCATCCCTAATCTAGCCATACCCTTAAAGGGTCCTACCAGCACACAAACTCAATTCAAAATTCACTAAACAACAACATAAACACAATTCCCAAATCACTTGGCTCCTAGGCCCTTAATTCAAATAAAATTTCATAAACTTCTTCCTATCACAATAAAACACATTTTCCTCACAAATTTGGGTTCATACATTAAATTACCCATCCCATATTCTAAAAAAATTTAAGCAAGCTTGAAGGTAGGTTTCTTACCTTAATTCACAAGTCTCTCCTTAATTCTCCTCTTGCTCCTCCTCTTCTCAAATTCGGTCAAGTGGGAATGGAGTTGCCAAACTCCATCCCAACATTCAAGAAGCACATAGATACACATAATTAAAATCCTAACCTTTGTAAATACTCTAATCCAATGAAGGAGCTTAAAGCACAAAATTCTAGGGTTTACCTTTGAAGTTTTAGGAGGGGTTTTCACCCTTGAATCAAGAAGATGGTTCCACCACCACTGAAGGGTTGAAACAATGCTCCAAAACAAGAAGAAAATGAGGTATCAAAGAGGGGAAAATCGGTCAATAATGGAGGGTGAAGAAAAATGAGTTTTTCTTGAATATTTTTACCTTTTGAGAGAGAGGAGACTCCAAGCTACCCATTGATGCCATTTTCTCTTCGAATGGGGAAAACCCATGGAGATGAACTTCCTCCTTTTAGAATTTTAAAAAGAGAGGAGTGTAGAGCTTGAGGAGGAGAAGAGGAATGTGTATTTTATTTTGCATTTGGAGCTTGTATGTGGCCAGAGCATGAAGGAGAAGGTGGAGTGGCCATGGAGGTTTTCAAAATCGTGCAAACCTGTAGAGAGGGATGGAGGAAACGGCTGGAGGAAGGGGAAAAGGAAGAAAGAGAGGAAGAAGAGAAATGAGGGAGGAGAGAAAAGAAAAGTTACTTTTGTAACTTTTCTCTTTTTGCTTTTTCCCTCTTCTTTATTTAATTAGCTAGCTAGTGTTGGGAGAGGGCTGTTTTACTAATTAAAAACCAGCCCACTATATATGTACCAGCTGGAGCGTTTTTCCTATTTTACAGAAAACGCTCGTTATTTTACCCGGTTTAGCACTATTCACTAATCGGGCCCGTTTTCCAGAATTTTCTCGTTTCTTTAATTTTAATGATTATTTTACTCCCATTAATGTTTATTTATAGTTATTTATTAAAATATAATTTTTACGGGTTCATTTGACCACTTAAAGTCACGTTTTCGGGTTTTCTCGAAAAATGTGCGCTAAAGCTTTATTAGCGTTTTAACACATTATTTTGATCCGTTTTCTTCGGGAATTGTTCCCATATATTATTTAGGCCTTATTAAGCCTTTACAATCCATCCAATACCCTTTCAAGGTTTTATTCCTCCTAGGGTCACTTAACGCTCATTTTAGCGTTTTTCGCTTTTTAAGCGTTTTCTCTTTTCTTTTGGATTTATTTTCTTTACCAAGGTTCATTAGGCACCAATAGGCCCTCAATATCGTATTAGAGTAATTTAATCACCCTAATTTAGTTCGGTGTATTTCATACATGGTAACTAAAAACTAGGGATGTTCATTGAAAACTGGAACCGCCAAACCAAAACCGGTACCGGTGAAACCGAAACCTGAAACCTGGTTAACCAAAGTGGTTTGCTGGTTCGGTTAACTGAACCGTTTAATTTTCCGGTTTTGGTTATTGATTTTAAGACATCCGATTAACCGGAAAAATTATTTAAGTATTTTCAATTTATTATTTTTTAAAATTTCTTGAGTATATGTATAAAACTATATGGTTAATTATTAGATTACCAAAAATAAGTGTACAATTATATAGTTAATAGTCATAATTATACTCAAACCAATAAAAGCTTACCAAAATCGATGGTTAACCAGTTTAATAACGCACCGAAACCGGTAATAACACACGGTTTTTACTAGTTATAAGAAAAAACACATAAATCTACATCATTTCGGTTAACCGTTAAACGGGTAAAACTGAATTGAAACCGACAGTTAACTGGTCCCGGTTAACCACTTCTAAATGAACCGGTTACGGTTATCAAATTTGAATAACCGGTTTACGGTTAACCGGCAACACCCCTGCTAAAAACTACTTGAATGTCGTATGTTATGTTTAGTAAAAAGTATGGGCGGGCTTTAGTTTGTCATTTATTTTAGGAAAATTCACAATATGCCACTAAAATGTTTTATAATTCACAATATACCTCTTTTTTGAAACTTGTCCTTCATATGCCGCGAAAATGTTTCAAAATTCACAATATACCATGATTCGGTAACAAACGTTGACTGTGCCCTGGAAAATGACCATTTTACCCCTGGCACTTTAACTTTGTTTAAATTTAATTTTTTAAGTTAATGGTTTTTATAACAGTTTTTTTATTTTTAACTTTATAATCTGCCATTGTTTTTATAAAACTTTTACAAAATGCCACTGTTTTACAAAAAAGTTCACAATATGCCCCTATTTTTACAAATGGTTTACAATATGTCCATGTTTTTACAAAAAACTTCACAACTGGCCATGTTTTCTTTTAAGTTGTTGTAACGGCTATTTTTATGTTCAAATGTTTTTTGATTTCGAAAATCTTTTTTTCCTATATAAGCACCCTCTTTTTATATAAACAAAACACAAACTTCATATTAAAGCCATGGTCATCTTTACAATCACAATCAATGAAAAATTTTAAAAAATTATTACAAATATGGAGCCAATCTCACTCTCTACGCGAGAACACTTCAATTGGAAAGTATACTACAAATGTTGGGCTTGTGGTCTTTTTCATTGACGGGCAACAGTGATGCAGGATCGATACAACCCTCAACGTAAAGTAAGACACATTTTCAAAGAAACCATAAGCTCATCAGTTGTAGTATCCCCTACCAACTGAAGTGTTCTTGCGTGGGGGAGTGAGATTGGCTGGGGTTCCACATTTGCAACAGATTGTTTGAAATTTTTCTTTAATTGTGGTTGAATCCTAGAATACTTAGGTCTTCCCTTGACAGTCCGAATGGCATCTGGTTGTGGTACCACCTTAACCCCTGTATATGCTGGCCAGTTTTCTTCATTACCCAGTGGTGTAAAAGGATCACCGCCATATGCCTCGATCATTGTTTCCAGCTTGTACGTTGGGTGCATGTAATTTTCCCACAACATGCCGGTTCTGCAACAGACGGCCATGACATGAGAGCATGGGTATTTGAACGCTTGCCATTCCCCACTCTCACGCTCATATCATCAAAGTCAACCTTGTACTTCCCTCGGTTCCTCCTCATAGCCACTGACCCAAAACCATCGACCTCATACACTGGGTCGATCTCATTGTAGCGGGTTACATTGTGACTGTTAGACAGTCTGCGGATTTCTTCAATCTTGGAAATCGCAAGATCTATATACAATGTCGAACCCGCTATTTGCTAGCCGTAGTATGTGTCAAGGTTGTCGTTAAAATAAGTTACCAACTTGTACAGTGTGCTGGTAACAATGGTGGTGATCGGTAGAGTTCGGACACTCTTTAACACTCCATTGATGCATTCGACCAGATTGGTTGTCATGTGCCCTTTCCTCCTTCCTTCATCATATGCCCTGGACCACTTCTCAAATGCTAGCTCATTGAAGAATCACTCAATGTCGTATTCTGGGATAGAAGGTGATTATATCTCCTCTGGACATGATGCCTTCTAAATTCGCTAAATACATATAATAAGTAATATCAATGTTAAACATTGAAAATACTCAATTTAATTAGTAAAGTACATTAATTGATAAATTAGGATACCTGTGTTGATCAGATACTTCTTCAACTTTTTGTTGTGGAACCTTGAGTTAAAATTCGATGAAATATGTCTTATGCAGTAGAAATGGTGAGCCATTGGGGGTCTCCATAAATTGTTTGACTCCACGATACTTATTATAGCAGGTGCACGATCTGTAATTATTGACGCATCGTTCCTTTGACCGATGACGTGCAACCTTACCTTGTCGAGGAAGTACTTCCAAGAAGCCAAATCTTCAGATTCAACTATAGCGAATGCAACATGTATAATTTTGTTGTTTCCATCTTGTGTTGCCGCTATCAAAAGCTTACCTTTGAACTTACCATATAGATTTGTATCATCTCTTTGCAGCATGGGTTTGAAGTGCTTGAATGCTGAGATGCATGGTCCGAATGCCCAGAAGCATCATTGGAAGAATTTGACTTGCGTTGTTTGAGTGTCATCTTCATAACCTGGAACTGATTTCAGATTGACAACCGATCCAGGTATTTTATGTTTTATTGCCATGAACAACCTTGGTAGTTGGGCATATGATTCAACCCAATCTCCGTACATCTTTCCTATTGCTTCGCACCTCACCAGCCAAGCTTTTCTGTATGAAACGGTCATACTGTACTGGTCACGGACTTGTTCTATTACATCTAGAACACTCATGCCTGGGTTACGGCTGATATGGGGAAGAATGGCCTCCGCAATGAAATGATAATTCATTTGTCGGTGATCTTGTCTGTTGGTTTGAGGAGTGCAGGAGTGTGGCCTCTGTCTTGTTATCTTCCATTCTGTCTCACCGGACAACAACGCTCCCCTTATATAAAACCTACATTCTTCCCCTCTTGCACATTGGACAGCATACGCTCTACTCGAGCTTTTTACAACACGAAAATCAAGATTATTTCAAATGTGAAAGTCTTCAACAGCACTAACTAGACTCTCCTTGTCATCGAACTCTTGGTGGACTTCAAAATTTCCTCCAGACTGCTATTGTGGAACACCTCGTCGTCCAACATCAATACTCAATGCATTGATAGCATTCCAATCCACGTGATGATCGAACGGCACATCCGGGGCTTCTTGACTAGTGTCTTCATCAACATCTAGTTGATGGAGAAATTCTTCTTGTATTAGTTCGACTTCATCATCCGATGATAGATTATCATCATCCCCGGGCTCGTACAGGTCATCATCTTCATCATCATCGCCATCCATCTCCAGGTGAATTTCCATGCTCTGGGAGAGGTCCCAACTAACTTGTAGTTGTCAATCATTGCTTAAATATCTCCATCAGTGTTCAATTGAAGTGCAGAATACACCACTGGGTTTCTTGAAAACAAATTTCAATAAGTCATCCTTCCTATATCGTAATCGCAACATAGTTGACGAATGGCCTCCGTGACAGATTGCTACAGCATTTCGAAGGTGAAATTATCAGTAACCCGAAGGTGGAAGGTCTTAGTTTCTTGGCTAAAAGAGAAATAGAGGCTACCATGTGGATTGTAGGATACCTCAGCATTAACGAAAATTAGACAAGGATACGCCATATGTTTGTGGACTGATTGTAAGAAATTAGGCAGTTGTAGGAGCTTGATAATGTGGATATTTAAGAGAGTGATAGATCATATTGAGAGAGAGGGAGAGAGAGTTGAATGCTGAGAAGTGGTGCAATTGAAGTTTGCCACAGCCACTTCTGTATATAATTAATGAAAATGGGCACAACCACATTGGTCAAAGATTTGAAATAAAGCACTCTGTAGACTCATTTCAAAAAGAAATGGTTGATATTAATTCGTGGGGTGGTGGGTCAGAGATATTATTGTTGCCCACTAGAGGACAATAGTCTGAGTCATAGAGTGTACAACATTGGTCAAAAATTTGAAATAAAGCACTCTGCAGACTCATTTCAAAAAGGAATGGATGATATTAATTCGTGGGGTGGTGGGTCAGAGATATTATGGTTGCCCACTACAGGACAATTGTCTGAGTCATAGAGTGTACAACATTGGTCAGAGATTTGAAATAAAGCACTCTGCAGACTCATTTCAAAAAAGAATGGCTGATATTAATTCATTGGGTGGTGGGTCAGAGAAATTAGTGTTGCCCACTACAGGACAATTGTCTGAGTCATAGAGTGTACAACATTGGTCAGAGATTTGAAATAAAGCGCTTTGTAGACTCATTTCAAAAAGGAATGGCTGATATTAATTCGTTGGGTGGTAGGTCAAAGAAATTGTTGTTGCCCACTACAGGAAATTGTCTGAGTCATGGTGCAACATTGGTCAGAGATTTGAAATAAAGCACTCTACAGACTCATTTCAAAAGGAATGGGTGATATTAATCGTGGGGTGGTGGGTCAGAGATATTATTGTTGCCCACTATAGGACAATTGTCTGAGTCATAGAGTGTACAACATTGGTTAGACATTTGAAATAAAGCACTCTACAGACACATTTCAAAAAGGAATGGCTGATATTAATTCGTGGGGTGGTGGGTCAGAGATATTATTATTGCCCACTACAGGACAATTCTATGAGTCATAGAGTGTACAACATTGGTCAGACATTTGAAATAAAGCACTCTACAGACTCATTTCAAAAAGGAATGGCTGATATTAATTCGTTGGGTGATGGGTCAAAGAAATTAATGTTGCCCACTACAGGACAATTGTCTGAGTCATAGAGTGTACAACATTGGTTAGACATTTGAATAAGCACTCTACAGACTCATTTCAAAAAAATGGCTGATATTAATTCGTTGGGGGTGGGTCAGAGAAATTAATGTTGCCCACTACAGGACAATTGTCTGAGTCATAGAGTGTACAACATTGGTCAGAGATTTGAAATAAAGCACTCTGCAGACTCATTGTAAAAAGGAATGGCTGATATTAATTCGTTGAGTGGTGGGTCAGAGAAATTATTGTTGCACACTACAGGACAATTGTCTGAGTTGCGGAGTGTACAACATTGGTCAGAGATTTAAAATAAAGCACTCTGTAGACTCATTTCAAAAAGGAATGACTGATATTAATTCGTTGGATGTTGGGTAAGAGAAATTATTGTTGTCCACTAAAGGACAATTGTCTGAGTCATGGAGTGTACAACATTGGTTAGAGATTTCACTCTGCAGACTCATTTCAAAAAGGAATGGCTAATATTTATTACAGAATCACTATTATTACTAAACATATAATGCCATTAGTTTGCCAAAATTTAATTCTAATGTCGTCCTCTCATCGCCTTTGCTCTACTTCGTGATACGACAGGGTTTTCGAAGTCTTAATCATCCTCGTAATCAATGAGGATCTTAATTCTTTCCATGATTTCTTCAAGAATAATGTAGTTACAAATCATTATACGTACATCCGCATCAGTCTGTATGTATGCATGCGAGTAGTTGTACGAATCCTCGTCCATTCTAAGGTACACAATTGAATAGACATACAATTCATTGTTAGCAAAGTGTGATCGCACAATGTAGTTTAACGATGATTTTAAATGGTTAACACGTCTGGGATATTGAATGTCTGTATCGATTACTACCCAATCCGGACCTCTTAAAAACCTTCCTCAATACTCTGTAGTTGAAGTTACATGGTTCACATGGACCGAGACAGGTATCATTGTTCTAAACAGAGCAAATATGAAGCAGAGATTAGTTCAGTGGCCATGGAGGTGTAGTCAATGTCGAATAGTTACAGCCAACACAACTATCAGAACAATCTATAAAGAAATACTAAACAATGCTGCAAAAAAGGCACCAAGAGATAGCCGGTGTACTAGCCGTTGCCAGATATAGTACATAAGGGGCTATGGGTTCCTCAACTTATTAAACCGGCATCTTGCACTCTGAAACTCTTTCAACTACCTCTGTAACACCCCTACTCTAACCGACTCCTAATCATCTTACTTAACAATATAATCGCAGCGGTAATCTCAACAAGTCAACTACTGGTGTCACCGTTCTTACTCGCCCATACGAGTAATAACGTACTTCCTGATATATTCTTACATACGAAACATTTTCTCGCAGTGACAACAAGAGATAGATCTAAACTTCCCAAACCAAAATATAATACATTCACAGTGAGCTTTCTGAGTATCCAAAACCTATACACGTTTCTAGATTCGTATCAAAATGCAACAGTGCATGTTCGAATAACTGTAATCATACTACCCCGCGCGTCACTCTCTTTGCCGGCACCGGAAGTTGCATACCTGCAAAAATGGTAGTTTGTGGTATGGAATCAGCCCCCGCTGAGTATGTTATTACCTGACTGTCATGCACCCTCGGACCATTCAGTTATTTGGTCGAGAGCATGCAAACCATTTTCATGCAAATAGTTTAATATTAGAACTGTAAGCAACATTATATTTTGCAGTAAACTCAAATAACAAATAAGCCCCCGGCTCCACACATCGCATCGTAATAGACCACTGAAAACGTTATAACGCTTATATGAGTATGTAGACTCCACTCCAACAACACCCGAAAGTTCATAGTTGAGTACGTCGACTCGTTCGACGAACAATCCACAAAACCACACACGAGCACAGTGACTCGACTCATCCAGTTCACACACAGATATAAGTGCAGTTTATTTAATTAATCCAATTCACAACACACACTTATGAGTACAACGGCTTATACAATCAACACCACCAACATACCACACATAACCACACAGCATAACCAATGAACAACAAGGCGAAACAACGAGAATTATAAACGAGTATGAACTCTCGTCTTTGGCATGCACGCCCAAATAATGTTCGCCTAATGTACGAGTTAATAAAATCGTTCGTAATTGTTCAGTCATGTCTAATGACAGCGTCTCATTAGAACGACGTGTCTCTAAGTTACCCATCTCTTTGGCGGGTCACCCACGGCAGTAGCCACTCCAGCGGTAGAGTCTCCGTCCTACGAACAATCTGTAGTTCGTTGGAAATCTATCCTGATACTTACGGTTACCACACGGTATCCTAGTATCGTTAATGGACCACATTTCACAGCAAGAGCCACATCCTCTTGATAACTTATCTATACCATCGCATCGTTTTATTACTTTCCTTAACACAATAGACTAAGGTCGTTAGTCCAATCCTGAGTATGTCGACTCGGGATCCAGTGTTAGATACGAGAGCGGCGTTAAAGAGGCCAATGCTCCGTATATAAGTCTCAGATAATATATATATCTTATTATCCTGATGCTACAACGTTTACTTACGTTCCTTATGTTACACATACAAGATAGCATCACTGCCGCTAGTTCGTTTTATAATATGTTCATATATACGAACGGTACTGTTATCGCATGACAGTAATAGTAAAGCAGCATTTATACACAACTCAAGCATATTAATTCACACAAGCAGACATTCAATCTTATCACAGATTTTCACACAATGTCTGAACTGAGGAAGTCCTCAGAGACAATCAAGCCACATAAATAACATACCGTTCACCCTGGTGTATTACGGTGGAGTATGAATCAGCAAGATCCTATGCTCCGTGTGTCGTCTCTAACAGTCTATACAATACATAATGCTACTGATTAGCATACTGTATAACAACACAAAATTCTACGGTACCCCGTACCGTCACTAATAACTCCCGGTTAACCCCCCGTTATTAACTGTCAATGTTGGTCGGGCTTTCGGTTTAACTCGAGATTGGAAAAGTGTTACATTACATGCGTAGTCTTATCTCGTATATTAACATACTTATTGTTGGACTTGTTATCGCATGTAACTTAAACGTATATTTGTAGATCGTATAGTTTGTTTCTCTATTGCATGTATGATTCTTCGACATGCACTATACATCTCACCTTAGTATTTATTTTTCTAAGGTTAGTTTTTCCAAGTGTAATGTTGTATAATTCATATGTACAAAACTTTGCATTATATAAATCCTTATTATTTCATGTACACTCTTAACATTAGAATTCCATATCCAATGTTTATAATTCCTTTCCCTTCATCTCATATCATTTTAATTGTGGTAACACATAGTTATTGAACTATACTATATTTTCCACACTATGACATATATTATTTATATATATGCATTATAGGGCTATTTATTATATGGTAAGTCATTATAATATATATTCATTCTTTTGATGAATACCTCTTATATTATAAATGTTATAGCTCTTATAACATAAAAACCATATTATAAATTTCATTCCAAAATAGTAATATTTCCGAACAGCATCTATAATTCCCAATTACAAAATCCACCACATAATTTATATAATTATATAATGTTATATTATAGTTATATAACATATATTATGACATTTAAGTCATTAAAACAATTATAACCTATAGTTATATTTTGTTATGAAATCCAAATAGCACTTAAACTCTCGGTTTTTAATTAATTCCCACCAACTTCCATAATTTACAAATCAATCCCAAAAATATATTCCATTGTTACACTTATAATGTATACCTTATATTATAATCCTTAAACCTTAATATAATTATAACCCATAGTTATAATTTCTCCAAAATACCGAGCAGACCCCATGGTCTATTTAAATTTAATTTCCACCACTTAACTTTCTATTTTCACCAATTTACTCCATTTTTAAACATATAGTTTCTAATATCACCAAAACTATATACTATACATATATCTTCATAAAACCTTATATATAATCCCAAAAATTACCAAACCATACCAAAAGGTTATAAATATCATTATTAACCTTATACTTTCTCTAAATCTCGGTTTTACCACATAGGTTACCCATGTGTAACAATGTTATGAAATATCTTATAGTATACCTAGATAATTCATATAAACTCCAAATTTACCCAAATCAACTTCTAAAAATCCCTAATAATTTAAGGTTTGTACTAAGCTCCATTTAGTACCCCTAGTTTTCGGAAATCACAATACCACCCCAAGACTTATAAATCTTTTACAATTTAATTACTATCTTAATATAAGGTAGTATTTTAATTCCTTAAATTCTCCAAACTTGGTCAAGGTCTCCTACATAGTCAACTTTGACTACTAATACCAATTGGGACCCAAACTTTCGGTAATTACCAACAACACCCCATACTTTTCTATTTTTACAATTTTTACCCAAAACTTATAAAATGTTATACTTTTTATTAAATTCATTTAAAAACCTAAATTGCTCTAAATTACCCACGGCTTTTCTAATTCCTTAATAATTACGAATTGGCCCCAACTTTAATTATAAGCATAAATAAAACTAAATAAGCTTATAAACTTAAATTAAAATGGCCTAATGACATGGCCTTATTACAACCTTGATCTTGCAAAATAAATTACACAATAAATGTCTCAAAATATAGCATATATATTCGGCCTCTCCATGGTTTAATTATTTTTCCACATAATGTCATAATTTGACCATTATGTTAATTAAATCTCTTAAATGACTAGCTTAATTTATCTTAGCCATTTTTTTTACATTTTTAGGTCAATATGACCTATATATGTATATTCACTCTCGGCCATATATATATATATATATACTTAAAGATTACAAAAATCATAAGTTTAAGGTGTTTATACCTTGATTTATCCTTGTATAGGCTCGGTCACTTGTAGGAAAATTCACCACTTGATTTAGACATGTTTAATACACAAAAACAAGATATGGTTACACTCCAAGCTTGAGCTTAACCATAAGGAATAATTAATGTAAGATTTAAGGCAAAAATCACCTTAAAAATGCGAGGGAAGTTCTAGGCATTTTTGACCTGAACCAAACACACCACAAGGTGTTAGATCCACCATATTGACATAGGAAATAGTTAGATCTCGAAATACTACCTTGTTATTAGGTTTTACCTTGGAAAAATGCCTTAAAAGAGAGTATTTCTCTTGGATCTCGGTCACCCTTGCTCCAAATGACTAACCAACAGATTCTACATGAAAAGGAGAAGAATATGAGGCTATGACCAAAGTTTCACAGCCAAACTCGAAGGGAATCAAAAGTTATGAGCTTAAAGCACATTTTTACCTTAAAATGTAGATTTGAACAACCTTGGTCCCTCTACTGGTCTCAACCGAGTTTAGCTCTTGTTCTAACCTTAGAACACTGAGAATAAGCCATAGGAATAGATGAGCCACGAAATTTAGGTGTTGGTGGTGAAGAGATGAAGAAAAAGAGCCAAAAATGACATTAAAACACTTACATTTGGAGCTTAGGAGCTAGGTTTGTCTTCCAAGCTCAAGAACAAGTCTTGAGAGCTCCAAGGAAGAAGGAGAACTCGGCTGGGCAGTGTGGAATCGGACAAGGAAGGAGGAGAAGGTGGGAAAAGTAAGTAAAGTTTGAAATAATGTAAAAAGTAACATTATTTTCTAAAAGTAAATGCATTAGGTAGCATTATTGTCAATCAAGGAAATTATGCAGCCTCCTCTCTTATTTCCAGCCGGCTGCCATGGTCCAAGTGGGTCAATTAGTTGACCATTGACCATACTTGGTCAATTTGACTCATGCGGGCCCCACTTTAGGGTTTTATTAATATTTTAATATTAAATTTGTAAAAATTCGTAAATTTCTGGAATTAAATTCCTAATATGATATAATATGATTATATATCATATTTAAGGATAATTATAATTTTTAAGCCCAAAAAATCAATTTAAAAGGCAATCTCACAAAAACGTGCTTTAAGGAGTTTTAGCGCACATTTTTGTGTCACAGGGTGTTCCTGAGCTTAGTTCTCTTTGAGAATGGTTTTATTGTGTTCCTTGATTCATTATAATACTTAGGAGTCCACTCTGGATCCTATTTGAGGTTATACAATCTTTATGGTGTCTTAAAGCACATTTTTGGCTTTACCGATCTTAAGGCGTGTTTTGCCTTGTTGAGATCTTTTAGATTGTTCCCCAATAATATTTAGATGTTTAATAATCATCTTAGATCATTAATAGATCATTTAGTTATATTTTAAAGGTTAGGGGTATTTCAACCTCACCTAAAAGAATCATATCATCTAACTCCGAGCTTCAAAATCCTAAAACACAATGGCTCCTAAAAAAGAAGTTCCAATGCAGGCATCAAGGACAACCAAGGGCAAACAAGTCTGTACCACACCAAAAATTCCACATCCAAATACCCATCATCCAAAAACTATTGCATTAAAACCAAAATACAGGATACAACTAGATATCCCCGCACCACCCAACATGAAAGAAAATCTTTAATGTCTGATGCAGAATCAGGAACGAGAAACAATATCCCAGAGACTATCCTCATCAACAGTGATTCTTCAACAGCTAAAATGTCTGAGGGTACACACCCTCTTACCGACTTTGTGGTTGACTCCGATGTGTTTGTAGGTGCAGCACCTGATGACCCAATTGCCAATGAAGAATTATCTTCCGAGTCATACTCAATGGCTTATTCAGATGATATGGGCGACACTACCAAGCTCATAAAGCGCGTAGAAGAAAAATGGCTCGAGGGGTCTAGCAACTACAATCACAAGTGCTTTTACTAAATATTATTTTTTTATAATTATTTGTTGATGTATTATGTAGCTCCTGCGATGTCAGGTCATGCCTTAAGCAAGCACCCAAAAAAAATGTTTACTTTTGTTTTCAAGTGTATTAGAATTTGTTTGTTTAAGATTTTTATCTTGTTATGTTTTCATTAATTGTAGAATCTGGAGGAATTAGTTATTATATTAAACATTGATGTTTAACTAGGTGTAATTTGTCAACAACGAGCAAGGAACATAATGTTCGATAAAACGTACAACCAAACCTAAGACTTGAATACAAAATAATTAATACATCATGGATCACCACCACCAATTCTTCTCCCTCGGCCAGCTCTGTTCCCCCTTCTTCCTCTTCTAGCCTGCTCATACTCACTTGGAGTGTATCTCTATGGCGGGTTCATTGAATCAGGTCCCCTGAAGGTCATGTCCCATGTGCTTACAGGCGGTGGAGGGGTGGATGTGGTGGATTGTCCCCACAGGCCTAACTGCCTCCTCCTATCATCGTCTGAGTCATCATCTTCAAAGTTCAAGTTGGAGAAGGTGGTGTTCATCTGCATTGATCGCTCGGCCTGTGTGGTCGGCACGTGTCTACTGCTAGACCACGAGGACCCTTCCCCTGTAGGGACAGCAATCTGGCCATAACTAGCTGGTAAATGCTCGTATGGATCTGAGTGTGAGGATGTATACGGACGCTAATCCCAACTGGCATTTGTTTGTTGTGTACCCCACGCGTGAGTACTAGGAACGCTAGTATGTGGGTATTCCCACGGGTTAATCATAGCCTGTGGGTCAGCCACTGTATGGTAAGCATAAGTGCTAGCATCCTCCAACCCAATCGTATCATACGGGCCTGTTTGTCCATGCCATTCTGTTTGTTCAGTCGTCTGCCCCCCTCCCCCCACTGGGTAGCATGGGTCGTCTGACCACCGTATTGTGAAGATCCCCATGTGCTAGGGTCAGAGCGGTACGGGAGATCCAACACACTTTCATATTCACTCAAGAACGACGGTTGTGTGGGATATGTCCAGCTTGACCGTTGTAAAACTTCCAGTACGGGATCAGTTACTGGAGCCTGTGGGGTCGGACGCACTTCACTCCTTGGTTTTCTTCGTGTTGCCCTTCTACTTGGATTATTGTTGCACGAAAAGAGAGGCTGGTAAATGACCACAGGAGGTGGGGCATGATGATCAATAGGAGTCTGGTAGTGAGCGTAGCGCTGGTGGGACGATGCACCTGTTTTCTGTGACAAATAGCCGGCGTAGTCACCTACAGTAGGGTTATAGTGCCTAATCTGCTCTAAGCCATCAGCCTACGTACATAATCATAGTATTAGTAAAATAAGTTCAACCTTGTAACTATAGTTGAAATAATAAGTGCTAAAAATAACCAATTAATATGATTACCATTATGGTCTGTCTTCGTGTCTCGCTTGTGTACCACCTTACACTGTGTCAATAATACCACTGCATGTACTCAAAGTGCGTTGTCAATGGAACTACAAATGGGTAATCTATGAGCCTTATATGTCTGTAAATCTTGTTTTTCCATAGCTCGATATACCTAGCGTTCACATTGCTCCAATCCACCTCCACCCGGCCGGTTCTCTTTTGATTGTGCAGCTTATCACAATCCAGTGGCAATGCTGGTATCGGTTGATCACGTCCAAATTGTCTCATCACCCGATTTGGCTGATGCCCCTCGACTATGTTGTTAAGGATTAGTGGAACAACTACATCGGCTATTTCTAGTGGGGCATCACCTATGGTTGCCAAACCCACTATAAAATTAAATAATAATAAATATTTAAGGCGTATAAATATCAGGAATTACGTAGTTGTTCATAGGTTTGTAGTTCAGTAACACTTACGTGATCATCAGTGGGTGGAACTGGGATAGAATCAATGACAACACGAGTAGCCTGCAACTTACTTGTTTTCACCATTGGATTATCCCAACTACAAGTGAACACATACAAAGCTTATTAAAACATAATGATAAGAAGTGCGGTGCAGTTATTAAATTAAAGAGTAAATTACTCACAACCCCTTTGAGGTTTTGGGATATTACTAATAACCCCCCTATGGTTAAACTAATTATTTGTAACCACCCTGAACTTATGAGAATCTTAACTTTGAACCCCCATCGTGTAACTCCGTTACCCTAACGTTATGTACCTGCTGACATGTAAAATAATTTAAATTGGAAATACCACAGTGTAAAATCAAATCCCTAATCAGCCTTTTTGGAAATGCCACAATGTAAAATCAAATCCCTAATCAGCCTATTCTAACTTACTCGCATCCTCTCTCTCTCGTTCGATTTGGGGAAATTACCGTGACTTTTCTTTGTTCTTCTTCCTCTCTTCTTCAAATCAAAAACCCTAACTTTTATCATTGTTCTACCGCTCTTCTCCGTATGCTTATTGCAATCTCTCTCGTGGAACTGGTCTGATGGAGGTACTATCTCAATATTCATTCCCATTCTGTAATTGCCATTCGTACTATATTCAGCAATGACGCTGGTGTAGGTTTTATTGTTTCTATTTCCCATTCAAACTATATTCAGCAATGACGCTGGTGTAGATGTTGTTGTTTCTGTTTAGCATACTGAATAATGAAGTGTAATGAGTAAGCCTACCACATTTCAGTGTGTTACCGTTTGATTTTGTTGCTTCTGCTAGGGATGACTAATTACAGTCAAACTCCAATAGTTGCTCACGGGCTCTATGTGCAAAGTGTGGTCTGCTCACGGGCTCTAATTTCAGTGTGTTACCATTTGAATGTGTGGCTGCTCACTATATCTGCAAAGTTTGAAATTGAATTCAATTTAGCATACTGATTAATGTAGTGTGCTGAGTAAAACTACCACATTTCTAATTGTTCCAGTTTGATTTTGTTGTTTCTACTAGGGATGACTAATTAAAGTCATTTTATAAGTTTGCTCTCGGGCTCTATTGAAAATGGAAGTGTGGTCTGCTCACATTTCCGCAAAGTTTGAAATTTATTTCTGTTTAGCGTACTGATTAATGTAGTGTGCAGAGTAAAACTACCACATTTCAATTTGTTGCAGTTTGATTTTGTTGTTTCTATTAAAGATGACTAATTAAAGTCATTTTATAAGTTTGCTCACGGGCTCTATTGAAAATGGAAGTGTGGTCTGCTCACTATATCTGCAAAGTTTGAAATTTATTTTTGTTTAGCATACTGATTAATGTAGTGTGCTGAGTAAAACTACCACATTTCAATTTGTTGCAATTTGATTTTGTTGTTTCTGCTAGAGATGACTAATTAAAGTCGTTTTATAAGTTTGCTCTATTGAAAATGGAAGTGTGGTCTGCTCACTATATCTGCAAAGTTTAAAATTTATTTCTGTTTAGCGTACTGATTAATGTAGTGTACTGATTAATGGTTTGTTTTCGTTATTGTTGTTTGATATACATTGGCTAACGGTACACTATCGGGAGTTTGAGTACGACATTATTGATGTTGATCCGAATGAGTTCCTTTGTCTTGACTTACTTACGACCCTCAAAACAGAAGCATATAAGCAGGGTGTGCTTCCTTGCAAAACTCCAATGGTTAAGTTCAAGCATCCACAATCTATGAAGTTGATATGTATCAACAGCGATAGAGACTTAATGGAGATGTTTCGGTTATACCAGGATCAAAGAGACATTGACATATATGTAGAAGCAAGCCCTGAGCCGTCTCATTTGGTGAAAATTTGGATGGATTGGAGAAACAAGAATAAAGAAAAGGAGACGACAAGGGCTGAGTACTACAGCGAGGACTCAAGGGATTCTGACAGTGAGGATAGTGTTGAAATCCTAGACATTGAGAGTCCAGTCCCACTTGCAACTATGGATGAGGATGAGTGGGAACGGCTGTATGGTGGTGAAAAAGAATCAGATTCTCCTAAAAATGACATACCTATTTCAAATCAGCCTGAGTAGGATGTGTTGGATGCCACTGACTTAACTTAAGCTCCTTATGTTGAGCCAACTCAAGAACCTAATGCTGAAAATCTCAACGATGAGTGTAATCCAGAGAATAAAAATAGACAGAGTGAGGAAATTGATGGAGATACAATTTCAGAGGATTCTTGGCATGATAATACTCCATCTGAGAGAGATTGGCTAGACAATGACAACGATGAGGAAGATAAGGAAGTTTTAGAAGATATTGTGGATGAGGGTGTTCTTGAAGATGATGAAATTGGGAACTTAGAAAATGTCCAAGAAGGTGGCTACTTCTCAGGTGATGAGGAAGATGAGATTCCACCAAGTGCCCCTTACATAAAGATAGGTAAGTGGTTTGAGTTTGCAAGTGATGGGTCTGTTACTTTAGAAGTTGGACAGCTTTTTACAAATAAGAAACACTTCTTGAATGTGATGGAGGAATATTGTTGTGGGTATGGATTTGAAATGTTGAGACAAAAGAATGAGAGAGATAGGTTCACCGCTGTTTGTAACAATAATGTGGAATGCCCTTGGAGAATACATGCTAGTTTGTTGCCAGATGGAATTACTTTTCAGATTAAAACACTTCGTCTTGAGCACACATGCACAAGGGTTTCATACAGCAAAGCGGTCACAGTTAGGTGGATTATGGAGCATATAAAGGAAGATGTTAGAGCTAATATAAAAATTCCTATTAGTGCTCTAAAGGTGATTCTTCAAAGGAAAAAGGGTGTTGAAGCACCATACATTTCATTGTACAGAGCGAGGAGGAACATCTTGGAGGAGCTAGATGGTAGACACGACACATCATTTGCTCATCTTTACCAATATACTCAGATGTTATTAGAAAGGAACCCTGGTAGTATAGTGGACATCCAATACGATCATGCTCCAGATCGTCTACATGTTTTCATGAGGCTTTTTATCTGCTATTCAGCACTTAAGGAGGGATTTGTTCTAGGCTGTAGACCTTTCATAGGTGTTGATGGGTGTCATCTGAAAGGGCCCTTTGGTGGAGTCCTACTTAGTGCAATAGTAGTTGATACAAACAATGGATTTTTTCCACTAGCTTTTGTTATTGTACAGAGTGAAACAACTAAGACATGGAAATA
Organism: Limonium bicolor; assembly: GCA_023374045.1. Classification (NCBI taxonomy): domain Eukaryota; kingdom Viridiplantae; phylum Streptophyta; class Magnoliopsida; order Caryophyllales; family Plumbaginaceae; genus Limonium; species Limonium bicolor. Next base: position 88,826,466 of record CM041777.1, on the reverse strand, counting down.
TTTTTTCCAAAATTTGAAGTAGGTTGCTCCTTACGAAGAGAGGAAGAAATGGGTTATAATTTCTGACCGGCAGAAGGTATTTATTGTTGACTTCTTTTGTAACATATGTATTAAAGATATAACATCATAATTAACATTACATGTCTAACATTGTTTGTGGTGTGGTTCATTGGTAGGGTGTTGATCCAGCATTAACTGGTGAGCTACTGGAAGTGACAAGAAGAATTTGTTGTAGACACTTATATGCAAACTTCAGAAAAGATAATCCCGGTTCGATATTGAAGAAACATTTTTGGGCTGCTGCACATGCATACAACAAGAAAGACTTTGGTGATCCCATAACTGCGGTAAAAAACTTCTCCTTACAAGCATACAACTATCTGAGGAATGTTGAAGTTGATCTATGGTGCAGACACAAGATGTTGTTTTATGTAAAGTGTTTCGAGGTAACTACCAACTTTGTAGAGTCTTTTAACTCTAAGTTGGGTGATTCTAGAGAGAAACCAATTTTGGTGTTGTTGGAGGCAATTAGACGAAAGCTCATGGTCAAATTAGAGAAACAGAAGGAAGATGTACAAAAATGGAAGAGCAATATACCACCAGTTGCAAAGAAGATAATTAATGTTAGGGTAAACCAAGGAAGACATCTTGATGTAAGAGCCGGAAGTCATATGAAATTTGAAGTAGGGCCTTTCGAGTTGTATTATGTGGTTGATTTGGTTGAAAGGAGTTGTGATTGCATGACTTGGGTTATATCTCGAATTCCTTGTTCACATGCTATTGCTGCTATGAGATATCTTAGAAGGGACCCCATTGAATTTGTCCATGAGTATTACAGTAAAGATGCGTATACACACACTTACTCGAAATGCATTACCCTGATACCACATGTTGCTATGTGGGTTGAATCAGGGTCGATTGAGATGGATCCACCACCACTTCATAGGATGCCTGGTAGACCTAAAAAACAAAGGAGGCTAGAGGAAGGTGAGGAAATTCATTTTCAGAGGTCTACCACTGTGCGTTGTAGTGTTTGTAAGCAACCCGGACATAATAAGAAAGGTTGCTTACATAACAAGAATAGAGCTGCGGGTAAAGGGAAGAATAAAGTGAAGGCAAAAAAGAAAGTTAGTGAAAGTTCTTCTACTTCTAGGTATGTCTTTGTCCCATTTTGTTAATTCAACCGTTTTAGCATAGAGCTCTTAAAATAATGTGTTACTATGTAACGTTGCAGGTTGACAAAGAAGGATTTGAAAAGGAAAAAAAATAGCTGAAAGGCGAGCTCAAGATGGAAACAATGATGATGCGGATGCAAGTTCTTCCCGTAAGAGAGCGACAGTTGATGGGGAGGTGTCTACGAGGAACTGAGAAGTAAATATAGCTAGTGAACAGAGAGTATACTTTTTGGTTTTTGAGAGCATTATAGACTTTAGCCACTAAATCCTTTTTTGAGTGATGAAGTGATTTGTATATGGTCGTGGTGTTAAGATAGTATTTGGTATTTGTATCTGTACGCAGCGTTTTACCTCTTGTAGATTACAGATAGGAGGTATATATAAATAGAGTTAGGGATATCATCTAGTGATATTACATTCTACTGTTTTCTTCTCTGAGTATGTTTAATAAGAAGAAGTTTTCCCTTCTCCTCACTGCCTCTGTTCTTGTTTTCCCGATTCACCTCAGCTCACCTCTCTCTCGATTCTTCCTCACACTCGTAACATGGTATCAGAGCGGGACATGCTCTTGGCTTCCTGTTTCTTTTAATCGGCACTGTATATCCCTAAATCGGAAGAATGACAAACGTTGAAGAAGGTGTTACTGGAGATGGTAACAAGAACAAGGGCAAGGATAAAGATTCCACCAGTGGCGGCAAACACGACCTCGATGGAGAAAAAGATGACAGTAGTGAAGACCGGTGCGACGATCCCCTTCGTCTGCTCAATTCTGATTTACCCGGAATGATATTGACGGGAAATAAATACAATGGGGGCGCAGGTTTTACAACCTGGAAGAGGAACATCCTGATTTGTTTATCTGCCAAGAACAAAATTGGTTTCGTTGATGGGAGCTTGGAGAAGCCAACGAACCTGCTCCTCGGGTCCGCGCATGGCAACGCTGCAACGATATGGTTATTTCGTGGATTCTCTCAAGTTTGGAGAAGGAGATAGCTGAGAGCGTGTTGTTTTGCGAGACTGCGGCCCAGATCTGGAAGGAGTTGGAAAATCGCTTCGAGGAGGGTAATGCGACGCGATTCTACGCAATAGAGCAAGATCTTGCCACCACCAAACAAGGAGATGATGACATAAAGACGTATTATACCAAGATGAAGCGAATGTGGGACGAATTAGATTCCTCCAATCCCTTGCCGGTGTGTTCTTGTGGGGGCTCAAATCAATTGCGGGAATACGTCAGAGTACAAAGATCCATGAAGTTTCTCATGGGTACTCACCCTAGATACGCAAATGTACGAGGCAACTTGCTCCTGATGAAGCCGCTTCCATCAATCGAGCAAATATATTCCTTGATGGTTCAAGAGGAAAGGCAGAAGGGTGCTACTCGAACGACCTCTACAGAAGAGAACCCTCTTTCTTTTGCGGTAGAAGCTCCCGCGACTTCGCAACAAAATCTTGGTAGGAGACAGACCAAATCTCCAAAGCGACAAGGCCTGTACTGCGTTCACTGCCGCAAAAACGGGCATACTGAAGATCGCTGTTTCGAGAAAATCGGATATCCGCCAAATTGGAGGACGGGGAGGAATGCTAAGTCTGTAGTAGCCACCAGTATCGAAGGAGATGGAAAGGATGCTGGAAATGAAAAACCACAGAAGACCTATACTACTGAGGAGTTGAATCAGATTTTGGCGCATTTTGCCAAGAATCAAGAAGCAGCAAATGCGGTGAACTCCCAGACCTCCTCGAACTATGGTTTTGTTGGTAACGAATTCTCCACACTGTCTTCTGATTATCAATGTTTTACTGCTATTTCGACTGCGTTTGATCTGAATCCAAAGATTTCGACTGTGTTTTTAAGTGAAAAAGAATCATGTTTACACACCAGTAGTTTAGGTGGAATCAAAAACACAGAATGGATTCTTGATACAGGCGCGTCGCAGCATATGTGTTTTGATCTTAATTGTTTTTCTGAGATTAGGAAACTTGGACAGGAGCATACGGTGGCTATGCCCGATGGGCACCCTCAGATTGTTAGCTCCATAGGAACTGTTAAGATAAATGATGAAATAACACTCTTAGATGTCTTGCATGTTCCTGCATTCAGATTTAATTTGATCTCTGTTGGGAAACTTGCCCATGATATGAAGGGCCGTTTCATCTTTGATTGCTGTTGCTGTGTTTTCCAGGACTCTAAGAACTACCTTGAGCTGCAAATAGGAACATACAAATCCGGGGTCTACTTGCTTGATGTTAATTGCGATGAAAGAGTTAGGAATGTTTCTGTTTCAGCATGTGTAAAAGGTGATTTAGTGAGTGGTTTTGATTGTACTGACTTGCTGTCCTTATGGCATCATAGACTTGGTCACTTACCTGTTGCTAAAATAGAAAAGCTCAAATTGTTGGACAAGAAAACTTGTAAGAGACAGTTCATCTGTGAACCATGTAGTAGAGGCAAAAGTCAACGCTTGCCATTTCCTAAGAAAGGTTCTGTTGCTGATAATCCTTTTGATCTTGTGCACATAGATGTTTGGGGCCCATACAAGGTAAAAACACACGATGGTTTTGCATACTTTGTAACTTTTGTAGATGATGCTTCTAGGGCCACTTGGGTTCATTTGATTGCTGCTAAATCTGAGGCTTTTGCTGTTATAATAAATTTTCTGAACATGGTGAAATTACAGTTTGGAAAAGAGGTAAAGATTATACGAACTGACAATGCATATGAACTAGGTAGTTCAAGAAGCACTTCTGGTTTTTTAAAGGATAGAGGAATCATTCATCAGGTTACTTGTGCTCATACCCCACAGCAAAACGGGGTAGTGGAAAGGAAACACAAACACATTTTAGAAATTGCTAGAAGTATGTTGATTCATTCCTGTTTGCCTAGAAGATTCTGGGGAGAAAGCATTCTTACTGCTGTATATGCAATAAACAGAATGCCCTTAGATAGCCTAGGTGGGGTTTCACCTTATCAGATGCTATATGGTAAGGATCCCAATTATGCAGAGCTTAAGTGTTTTGGTTGTCTTGCTTTTGCTCACCTAAATCAGAATCTAAATGACAAATTTGCAGCCAGATCTATTAAGTGTGTTTTCCTTGGCTATGCACCCAATAAGAAAGGCTACAAGCTGTTTGATTTAGATAACCATAAGATAACAGTAAGTAGAGATGTTCGATTCTATGAAAATGTTTATCCTTTCAGACCAGGTCAACCAACTGATTCCAGTGCTGTCCCAGTTACTGATTCAAATCAGAATACAGGTTTGGATTATTTTCCTTCTAACATCTATGCAGAACCTGTTAATCCTTTTTCCCTTGAGCAAGAAACAGGTGAGAATATGAAAGGACAGCAACAAACACGACCAGACACAAGTGCACCACAACAGCACACACATGATCAAGAGGATGTTACAGCACAACCAGTGCAGGAACGCAGGTCCTCAAGAAGCAGAGAGCAACCTCGATATTTGGAGGATTACATAGTGGGAACCGCAAGCAAATGAAAGAGTGCATCCTGCACAGACATCAGCTAAGTTTTTAGACCCTTTCTCAGCTATTCTGAATCAAAGATTAACTGCTGCTACTGCTTATAACATTGATGACAATAGCATGATACATCCGAGTTTTTGCTTATGCTCAATGATCGTTCCTAGCAAAACAGTTGCCATATCCACATCCGTTAGACCTGCTCTTGTCCCTAACACTCTAGAGAAAAAGAATGTTGAACCCTCTAGTTACCAAGAAGCCATCAAAAACAGAAACTGGATAGAGGCCATGAAGGAAGAATTTACAGCTCTAGAACGAAATGGGACTTGGGATCTGGTAGAATTGCCCAAGGGCAAGAAACCTATAGGATGTCGATGGGTTTATAAGCTGAAATACAAAGCTGATGGCACCCTAGAGAGGTACAAGGCTAGGCTAGTAGTGAAAGGGTACACCCAAAGATATGGTATTGATTATCAAGAGACTTTCTCCCCGGTAGTCAAATTCACCACAATCAGAGCCATGATAGCTGTTAGCTGTAAACGAGGATGGAAAATAACTCAACTCGATATAAATAACGCCTTCCTACATGGGGACTTGAGGGAAGATGTGTATATGGAAATACCTTTGGGATACACTACTAGTGAAAGTAACCATGTTTGCAAGCTTAGAAAATCCCTTTATGGGCTGAAGCAAGCCTCTAGGCAATGGCATGAGAAGTTGAGCAACTTTCTGTACAGTTTTGATTTCCAACAGTCTTTGAATGATTACTCATTATTTTTGAGAAAACATAATGGAAAAACTGTCTATTTGGCTGTATACGTTGATGATATTTTGTTGACAGGTGACGATTTGGATATGATAGAACAAATCAAGCATGAACTTCACAGTAGGTTCAGAATTAAAGACCTTGGGGAAATCTCCTATTTTCTTGGAATGCAATTCATCCACACCTTAGAGGGAATCATTGTTATACAGAAACAATATTGTGATAATCTGATTCATGAGTTTCATTGCGAAAATGAAAAAACTGTTTCTGGGCCACTGGAATTAAACACCAAGCTGTTAAAGGATCAAGGCAATAAACTCAAAGATCCTGTGTTGTACAGGAAGCTTGTTGGAAAAATAGGATATTTAGCGCACACTCGACCTGATCTCTGTTTTGCTATACAGGTCCTTAGCCAATTTCTGCAGGAACCAACGGATATCCACCTGAGAGCAGCCCTACACACTCTTCGTTATATCAAAGGGACAGTAGGTTATGGCTTATTCTTTAATAGAACTTCAACATGTAAACTGACTGCTTATTGTGATGCTGATTGGGCAGGTTGTCCTAACACACGAAGGTCAATCAGCGGATATTATGTTGAACTTGGAGGATCACCAATCTCCTGGAAAGCAAAGAAGCAAAACAGTGTTGCATTATCTTCAGTAGAGGCGGAGTACCGGTCCATGCGACAAGCCACTGCAGAACTTGGCTGGCTTTCGAGACTTCTTCATGAGTTAGGAGTTGAAGAGATCATTCCCATACCTCTGAAGACCGACAGCCAATCTGCTGTTTACATAGCGCGAAACCCAGTCTTCCACGAGCGGACGAAACATATCGAGGTGGACTGCCATTTCGTCAGACAGAAGATTAAAGAAGGAGTAATCAACATTCAGTTCGTTCCTTCACACTTGCAGCTCGCAGATGTTCTGACAAAGACTTTAGCAGGAACCCACTATCCCACTGTGATTCAACAGCTAGGAATGAAGCAAGTGTGATACATCTGCAGGGGTTTCTCGGCATCAGGAGACCCAACAAATACCAACAGCAAAGTTCACTCCATTAGATGTAAACTTTGAGGGGGAATGTTAAGATAGTATTTGGTATTTGTATCTGTACGCAGCGTTTTACCTCTTGTAGATTACAGATAGGAGGTATATATAAATAGAGTTAGGGATATCATCTAGTGATATTACATTCTACTGTTTTCTTCTCTGAGTACGTTTAATAAGAAGAAGTTTTCCCTTCTCCTCACTGCCTCTGTTCTTGTTTTCCCGATTCACCTCAGCTCACCTCTCTCTCGATTCTTCCTCACACTCGTAACACGTGGTGGGCTGTACCTGGCCATGTCTTTTGAACTTTTACATGGTCGTGGAGTACATTGGTGTATATTGTTGCTTTAACTACTGTATAACATTCCACTATTTTTTAACTGATTAAAGATCAAATGATTGGGGTGGTGTAATTGCTGCCGGAAATGTAACTGATGACTTGCTGAATTGCTACTGGAAATATAACAGTCCACTGTTTTTATGGAAAAGCGGTTTTGTTTTGTTTTGGCAAAAGCAACTGCTGACTTGCTGCTGAAAATGTAACTGATGATTATTACATCAGTTTTTTTTCTTCTTGCAATAATGTAATAGATGATGTATTTGCTGCTGCTGTTAAACTAATGCAACAATGTAACATAATTGCTGCTGAACTGTTGTGTTGTTGCTTTTTCTGCAATTAATTATTGCAGTTGGACTGTTGTGTTGTTTCTTTTCTGCTACAACATTGAAGCCAAGAACGTGTGTCTTTCTGTGTTGATAATCAGCTCCATATATGGAGCTATGGTCTCTGTTGTATCTGCTATAGCATTGTTATGATTCTTTTCGGAAACTTGAAAACAGTTGGTGTTTTGTTGCTTTTTCTGTAATCAATGCAGAATCTGTAAACATAATTCATTTACTGTAAGTGGAGAGTATTAGGAGATTATGATGTCTGTTTGAAACTTGAAAACAGTTGTTGTTTTGTTGCGTTTTCTGTAATTAATGCAGAATTTGTAAACATTATTCATTTACTGTAATTAAAGATTATCAGGAGATTATGATGCATTTCTGAAACTTGAAAACAATTGTTGTTTTGTTGCTATTTCTATAATTAATGTAGAATTTGTGAACATAATTCATTTACTGCAATGAGATATTATTAGTTACTGTAATTGGAGATTATCAACCACTTCAAAAACATCTTCTTCAGTTGCTGTTTTGTTGCTATTTATGTAATTAATGCAGAATTTGTTAACAGAATTCATTTACTGCAATGGAAGATTATCAGTTACTGTAATTGGAGATCATCAACCACTTCAGAAACATTAAAACAATTGCTGTTTTGCTTCTATTTCTACAGTTAATGCAGAATTTGTGAACATAATTCATTTACTACAATGAGAGATTATTAGTTACTGTAATTAGAGATTATCAACCACTTTAGAAACATCTTCTTCAGTTGCTGTTTTGTTGCTATTTATGCAATTAATGCAAAATTTGTAAACAGAGTTCATTTACAGCAATGGAAGATTATCAGTTACTATAATTGGAGATTATCAACCACTTCAGAAACATCTCTTCAGTTGCTGTTTTGTTGCTATTTATGCAATTAATGCAGAATTTGTAAAAAGAATTCATTTACTGCAATGGAAGATTATCAGTTACTGTAATTGGAGATTATCAACCACTTTAGAAACTTTAAAATTGTACCTAGAAGATTATATTAACCACTTCAGTTTTATACAAACCATCTTCACTGCTGAGATTAGTCAAGCTGTGAAACAACAATACAAAATAATTCCAATAACTAGAACAATACTACAAGCCTCCTTACTACATATGAAACAGTACAACTCCAATAGTAGCACTAGAAACAACATCACTTTCTATGTTGTCTTTAGAAACAACACGACAACAACTCCAATAACAACATAGGAAAGAACTACAAGCTTAAAAAATTCACTCTTCATAATGGTGGCTTCTTTGAGGACAATGGTTCTCATCTCGTTCAACGCATCTTTCAACTCTTTGATCTCCTCTTTAAGTGACATATTTTCATGGTTAACACCTGCCTGGTTCACCTTCTCACCGTACAAATCTGCTCTTAGCAAGTGCAGGTTGTGTTCCACCTCATACCACCATTTGAAGAATCGGCACGAATCACACCGGTAGAACAGTTTTTGACCGTTTTCAGAAGTAGTAGCAATCAAAAGCATGGCATTCTTATTGCATTTGCATTTAATATTGACAAAGATAAACTTGCTCAAACTCACTGAACTGTTTGAGGATGACATGTTGATGGTAACCTATCAATTAACCAACATCACAGCAGCAGTTTGAATATTCTGCTATATTGACAATCAATATAAGAATTCAATGGTAGAAAAAATGAGTATTCAGCAATCTAGAGAACAGAGATATGCATTCTTTCAGCAGAACAGTCAGACTTGCAATTCTGTAATCTAGAGAACAGTAATACACATTCTTTAGACAAAACAGAAACAATTTAAATTCCTTGTTACTTACAAAAGAGGGTTTCACAACAGAAGCCACAACTTTAACTAATACTTCTTTAAGCAGCAGTTTGAATATTCTGCAATATTGACAATCAATCATAAGAATTCAATGGTATAAAAAATGAGTATTCAGCAATCTAGAGAATAGAGATATGCATTCTTTCAGCAGAACAGTCAGACTTGCAATTTTGTAATCTAGAGAACAATAATACACATTCTTTAGACAAAACAGTAACAATTTAAATTCCTTGTTACTTACAAAAAGGGTTTCACAACAAAAGCCACAACTTTAACTAATACTTCTTTAAGCAACAGTTTGAATATTCTACAATATTGACAATCAATCATAAGAATTCAATGGTAGAAAAAAATGTGTATTCAGCAATCTAGAGAACAGAGATATGCATTCTTTCAGCAGAACAGTCAGAATTGCAATTTTGTAATCTAGAGAACAGTAATATTCATTCTTAAGTAAAATGCCTTACTCCATTCCTAGAGGAATGATTGATCAAGCATTACAAAACGCCTTAATTCAATGGTCAACCATGCACGAAAATGAGTGATTGAGAGAGAATGATGCGCATACTTGGAAAAACTTGATTACAGTTCGAGTGGTAAAATTAATCGACTAGAATGTAGATGACCGATTTGAAGAATAAAACTAGTTCAAGGGGTTTATGATTATAGCTTCAGATGTGGGAAAACATAATGGGGAATTGGAGAAAATGTCATGATTTGGGGAAATAGACCAGTTCGATGAGAAATTTGGGAATGATTTCACGATTTGGGACCAGTGATTATCAACAGTACAAAAAGAATTTTAGTGGCTGCAGTGATATTTGAAGAGTCAAATTGGGTGGAATTGCACAACCCACGTAGGTGCGTAAGTGCAAGAATAATGAAAACTCAGTCGTTCTTGTTATGATTCTTATAACATATGTATTGTTATTGGTTCACAGTGGGTTGTGCAATTCCACCCAATTTGACTCTACGCGTAATATATCATTTCACTTACGCGTAACAATCACGTCTTCTGTATTAGTAGGTTGTTTTGGAACTCAAAAAAAGGCAGGGAGGAGTCTAGCATATGCCCACAGTGTAATCAACTTAGTGGCTGCCGTGATATTTGAAGAGTCAAATTGGGTGGAATTGCACAACCCAAGATAGGTGTGCGCTAATAGTGTCGACCCCCAACTGTACTGACCACACTCAGAAAAATCTTCAGCAACTCCAGATATCCACAGTCAATGGTGCGACTATCAGGACTGGGCATCAACATCCCACCGATCAACTGCATGATCCATGTTCTTGCGTAGCGCTGATGGACCACATCTGGCCAATTGAAGAATGCATTCTAATCATCACTGTTGACCTCGAATGTCTTCTGTAACCATAACAATGAAACCTTGTAACCTCTAATTGAATTTGGTTCCGGTCTTTGATCCAACAATTTTTCACACAAATCTGCAACAGGCTGATTCATCCGAACAATGACAGCATCTCCTTCCACCTTCAACCCAAACAAATGATGTACATTTTCCAGAGTTATGGTTGCCTCACCAAAAAGGCATCATGAAAGTGTGAGTCTCTGGTCTCAATCTTTCAACAAGTGCGCTGACGATGACATTGTCAGCGTTGATTCTAAAAAATGCTGGCCCCAGAAAACCAGCTTCGTTGATGTAATGATGAAGTGCATAGTGTGGAAGTACCACTTCCAAATTTCGGGGCTACAACTTCCTCTCAGTGTATTTTGGATTTGCATTACCTACATGCCATGGTTAGACAATTAAGGTTATGATCCAATATAAATATTGAACAAAATGTACTAAAGTTGTACGGCGTATCAACGTACTGGATCATCTGAAAAAAGAGTTACTGATATGTGAGTGGACTGGTATGTGAACAATTCATTGTCCTCGGGTCCCACCTCAGCAGCTTGGCCTGGAATTGTTGAGTCATCTACATAAACAATAACATATAAACAATTAAGAGAGATAACAAGGGCTAAATTGTAATACATATGTTATAAGAATCCATAACAAGAACGACTGGGTTTTTCATTATTTTTTAAACAAGTGTAACAAACCTTCGCTAGCTTGTACAAATTAGGACATAATCATAGACCTGCATTTAAAAAAAATTGCATAACATTATAATAACATTAACATAAACAATTAAGGCATAAAACCACCAAAATTTGTGATTTTGCAACTTATAAAATAAATGGATAATGTAATTAAGAATTTAAATTATATTAATGAGCATTATAATTGTAAAAAAAATTGCATAACAATATAATAACATAAACAAAATTAATTAGTGCATAAAACCACCAAAATTGGTGATTTTGCAACTTATAAAATAAATGGACAATATAATTACAAATTTAAATTATATTAATTAGCATTATAATTGTAAAAAAATTGGATAACATTATAATAACATAAACAAAATTAAATTAGTGCATAAAACCACCAAAATTGGTGATTTTGCAACTTATAAAATAAATGGAAAATTTAATTACGAATTTAAATTATAATGAGCATTAAAATGTAAAAAAAATTGCATAACACTATGTTAATATTACACAATTAAGGCATAAAACCACCAAAATTGGTGATTTTGCAACTCATAAATAAATGGACAATGTAATTACAAATTTAAATTATATTAATGAGCATTATAAATGTAAAAAAATTATATAACACTATAATAACATTAACATAATTAATTAAGGCATTAAACCACCAAAATTGGTGATTTTGTAACTCATAAATTAAATGGCCAATTTAATTACGAATTGAAAAATTGTTAATGAGCATTATAAATGTAAAAAAAAATGCATAACACTATAATAACAATAACATACATAATTAGTGAATAAAACCACCAAAATTGGTGATTTTGTAACTCATAAATTAATTGGAAATTTAATTATAAATTTAAATATTGTTAGTGAGCATTATAAATGTTAAAAAAAGTACATAACATTATAATAACATTAACATAATTAATTAAGGCACAGAACCACCAAATTGGTGATTTTGTAACTCATAAATTAAATGACCAATTTAATTACGAATTTAATTATTGTTAGTGAGCACTGTAAATGTAAAAAATAGTCACAACATTATAATAACATTAACATAATTAATTAAGGCATAAAATCACTAAAATTGGTGATTTTGTAACTCATAAATTAAATGGTTAAATTAATTACGAATTTAAATTATAAAAGTGAGCATTATAAATATAAAAAAAATAACAAAATAATAATATTAACATAATTAATTATTGCATAAAATCAAGAAAAATAAGTGATTTGTAACTCATAAATTATTGCTCTCTGATCTCACCCGGTCAACAGCAAGAGGTCAACAGCAAGAGGCGTTCGTTTGGGTCGTGACACCGATGTTCTTGCCACTGCTACTGAAGTTGTTTGCTATTTGTTGCAGGTTGCCTGAGGATTGAGCTTGATGATTCACTGCTTTTACCCAGAGGCTGCAATTAGAGTAGAACGCAGCAACGTCAATCCTCGTGGATTCGATATCACCAATAAAACATTTCTTTAGGTCAGAAATGATAATAATGTAGCAAATAACAATTAAGAAAAGGATTATGATACAGCAGAAGAAGTCGATTAGGAAAATTTTCCTATAGAATCAGAGTGGACACCAATATACTACTATTAAGCATGGCAACGAGAAAAAACAAGTTTTTTATGAAGTTTCTATGTGCATGTGGAGTATACTTGTCCAAAGCTTTAATAGAACTTGATACTCGCCTTTACCAATTGTGCACCAGCAGAATCCAATTTTTTTGAAATCTCATGCCCTTGTAAGCTGGTAACCGGTTTCTTGAAAGTGGACTTGGGCTTTACCTTAGTTTGTAAACAACTCATCGTAAAGACAAGGAAATCCATGAATCTAAAATAGTGGAGCAGTTTAAGTAATTCACTCACAATGTTTCCATGATGCTGGTCGGTAACTTTTACCCCTGGAAGAAACAGTCATACTGTCAATGATAAGAACATGAGCTAATTTTATTTTGAGATTTAACATGCACAAAAAAATTGAATAAAGATGGGCTATATTTCAAAGAAAAGAGTACATCTATATATTAGGAACAAGTCAACTGAAAGAATTTCAAGACATATGGTCTCCAGGCAGTTCCCTCCTCGAATCGGATGAAGTATATAGTATATACATATAATAAGATAGCATATAATGTAGAGAATAATCACCATGGCCGCCCATGGACTCTGTTCCTTCATATTTCACTTTAACTGAATTCACCGGAGTGAACCCGCTTCTCTGAATCGAAGCTCTGATATCACTGAAGAGATCAGCCTCGAGACTTGCAAGATCCACAGTATCACTCTCAAGAGTTGACAATGAATCAGTGGATGACTTATATCCTCTTGAATTCCTGGTAACATTTGCCTGGTTTTGCTATCACTATGAACAGCTCGTTCAATGATGCTTGACAATTCATCAGGATCGGGAAAACGTTAAAGTTCAAGAGGATCGAGGACACCTAACCGTTCAAAGGAATATCTTTAAAAGATAACATAAGCAATACAAATGAAGTTGTCAAATTCGGATCTACTAGAAACAAACCTGCGCAGGTGAAGAAGGCACTATCCCAGGCTAATCTTTGGCGAAGATAATGTTTGTCATCCCTGGAGATGTCTGGTTCAGTGGACTCAAATGGTTCAATTCAAACACATTTTCTCCCTCCACTGACTTCTTTATCTTTTCATCCAACAAGCCAACCTCTGCATCCAGAATTTAATATACGTCAACGGAAACTAAATATTGCTAAGCATCCAACCTCACGCGGATATTCAAACAGAAACAAAAGAATAATTATGGTTTCCCGTTGATAAAAAAAAATATCCGTTAAGAACGAAAGAAGAGCATGAGATTGCAAAAGATATTCAAATCCGCACAGATAACTGCGATTAAAAGGGAAGTCAAGTACTACAATACTCGGTAGACCGAATCTATCTACAAATTGAGCGTCAAGCTATGTCAATTTCCATTACAAATGAGGATCAAGAAATTGTTGAATTCAGTAAACTTTCGAGTGGTAAACACCCAGTACGAGCACTCGATAAAAATTCGTAATGGCAGAACCTGCACTGCAAGACAAGAGGTAATCATCTTGCTCGAAGACGTCAAAGAGAGATCCACCATCTGTCACTCCCCAATTAGTTTGATCAATCGACAAATTTTCAGGCTCTTCCATATGGCATAGACGCACAGACAGATCTAACAACGCTGTAGAATCACGTAAGTTTCAAAGTAGCAGCGCTTGCCGTAGATTATGTCGAAGAGAAATTTCAGTGAAGTGAAAGAGATGAAATGAGTCTCAAAGATTGAGGAATGGAGAAAATGAGCGGTTTGTCGTTTGAACTTGGAGAGAAGAGGCAGTTTACTGTGGGAGAGAGGAGAATTTGGCCGTTTCAGGAAAGAGGGGGAGAGGAAGGAGTGAGGACTTTTTTTTTTATTTTTCTTAGGAAGAGGGATATAGAGAGGTGTAGGGAGAATACAGTAATCTCATCCAGATTCTGAATTTCCAACTGACCGCCGCTATAACTTTAAAATGGTAGTCCGACTCCCCGCGGATTTTGTGACGGACGCCTTTTTTCCGTCGCAGACGGAAAAAATCTCAGCCCTCCTTATATTTTAACAGCTTCTAATCTCAGTCGTTTATCTCTTTCACCAGTCTTCCTTCTGCGTTACCCACTTTCCCGTTCATTCTCTTCTTTTCTCGCGCCCCGTATCTTCTTCTCCATCAATCCACCACGACCCCGCCATGTCTCTTCCCCATTATTCTTCCACGTTCTGCTTAATCCATTCTTCTTTCTTCTGCTCAATCCAGTCTTCTTTCTCACGTATTTTCTGCTCGATCCACCATGAAAGGAATGTATGTCCGTCCAGTCTTCTTTCTCCCTCAATCTGATTGCATTTGAATGGTAATGCGCCCTCTATTTGGTTGTTCTCCCTCAATTTGATTGTTGTTTAGTTCTTTTCTTCTAATCTTAGATTCGTTTTGTTGATGTTTTATCTTACCTCTTTTAATTTAGGGTTTCAACCTTAAATCTGAATTTTACCACAGTTTTTCATATCGTTTCACTTTTCTAATTAGTTCTGTATAATTTAGGGTTTTAGCTATGTTGATTGAAGATCATACTTCAGAGTTTGTTGAATGTTTTGAAGAACTTGAATTATCAGAAAACTTTTCAGCAGCTGAAGTTGATCTTAATAAGGCATATCCACTTCCGAAGTTGATTTACATTATGAGAAAGATGTTACTGAGGGGGAACTGGCTGAGAATGAAGATCAACTATCTCTCCCTGATCAAGTTGCTTCAGATAATTCTGCTTCTAACCCATTGTTGAAGTTCATGATGGTAAGTTTTTCTGTTTTATTGCTTATTATGTTCTGCTATGTCTGTACACGATTTTAAATGGTTGTGGATAATATTTTTGTGTATGATGGACTCGTTTTTTAGCTGGTTAGGATACATTTTGTTTTAGTTTATTTAGTTCTATTCATTGATTGCTTTCTTATTATCACTATTGTAGGCTCCTTATATGATCCTAAAAATAGAAGTTCATGGGAAAAGTTGGAGTTCAATTTTGTTGGGGAGTGTAGATCATTTTATGATAAGTATGCTTGCAAGGTTGGTTTTGATACTAGAGTTCGTTTCTCAAATAAGTGCAAGAAAACTGGGATTTTAAAGTATTTTGCATTCTGCTGTGTTGATATGGATTCAAAACGACAAGTTCTTCCAATCCAAAACATCAGGAGGTGTTACCTGATGATGTTCTGCCTAATCAGTCCATAAATCCAAGGCCAGACACTAGAGTTAATTGTCAAGCTCATATATATCTTAGGTTGAATACTCACAAACGTGTACTATATTGAGCGTTGGACTGATGAACATTCTCACTCGCTGCAACCTCAATGTCATTCTCATTTGTTGAAGATGAATAGGCGTATCACTAAATCTCAGAGTTCTTTTGCATTATGTCTTGAGAACGCTGGAATTTCTCTCCGTTCATCTCATGATATAATGGGCATGTGTGCCGGAGGAAAAGATGCTCTTGGATTTGAGAAGTTGGACTTGAAAAATCATTTAAGTAGGCTGAGACAGAAGACAATGGAGCATGGTGAGGGAACATTTCTAATGGAGTATTTTAGAAGTCAACAATTTCGCTCTCCCATGTTCTACTATAGTGTTAGTGTGGATACCAAAGAGCAGATTGCTAATGTTTTCTGGTCGGATGATAGAATGCGTATGGATTATTATCATTTTGGGGATGTGGTATCCTTTGATACCACCTTCAACACCAAAGCTTCCCGGCCTCTAGGTATGTGTTCCTTTAGTCATTGGTACATTTTTGTGTTAGCTTTTATTTTATTTTTTGCTTTTATAGTTCTGTTCTTATTATTTACATTGTTAAAATATGTATAATGTTTACAAAGACATTATAGACTCATTTTTCAGTGTATGGCAAACAGATTGTATATATCCTATGCATCTGTTTGAACAGATTGTATATTGAACATATTGTATATTTCCTATGCAGCTGTATTTGTTGGTCTGAATCATCACCGGAAGTCATGCATATTCGGTGCTGCTTTGTTATACGATGAGACAATGGAGTCATTTGTTTGGCTGTTCAAAACTTTTTTGACATGCATGATTGATAAGAGTCCGTTGACAATATTGACTGATCAGGATGCTGCTATGGCTGGTGCAATAAAGCTTGTATTCCCTTCTAGCTTTCATGGGTTATGCACTTGGCATTTGATACAGAATGGAATGAAGAATCTTGGTCCTATTGTCTATAAAGGATTGAAGGATGATATTAAAAAGTTAATGTATCATGTTTCTTCTGAAGATGAATTTGAACAAGTATGGATTTCAATGATTAAATCTCATTTTCCAAGCAAAGAGCCTTACGGCCATAGTTGGCTTCAGAGAATATATGACAAGAGGCATCAATGGTCAAGTGCTTGGACAAGGTTGCACTTTAGTGGTGGTATGAGATCTACTCAACTTTCTGAATCATTCAACTCATATTTAAAGGCATATTTGAAGCCAGGATACAAGCTTGATAAATTTTTTGCTCAATTTAATGAGCTAGTGAATACCAAGAGGCGTGATGAACTGAAGTGTCAGTTTGATAATCTTCGATATGCTCCTTTGAATGAATTCTCATACAGCCCACTTGTTTGCCAAGCTGCTGAAATCTATACTAGAAATATGTTCAAGACATTCCAACAACAATTTTCGAAGAGTTTTTCTTATGTTTTGCAACCTTTGGAAGGGGCTTCCACTTCATCTCAGAGGCGATTCCAAGTTCAACGTGATCTTAATGATGTGAAGTTGGATAAGTGGGAGGTGTTTGTTGATATTGACAAGACTATCCTTGAATGTTCTTGTCATCTATTTGATTCTCTTGGAGTTTTATGTTGTCATCTATTGTGTGTCATGCACTTTCTTGGTGTCTCTGGTTTTCCAATTCTGAGGCGCATTCCAGAACAGTATATATTGTCACGTTGGACTAAGAAGGCAAAGGCTATTGATGATTACCTATTGCCACGTACATCCATTGATGTTCATATTCCATTGGAGGATCGTGTCTCATTCAGTTGTATGGAATTTTATAAAATTGCACGCTCAGTTTGTGATTATGATGACACTTTCAAGATTCTACAGGAAGATCTCAAGAACATGTCATCAAAGTATCATAATCTTTTAATGGAGAGAAGTGTAATTGAAGCAACCTCTTCATCTGCTTCTGTTAATGGTAAAGTTATTTTTGTTTGTTGTTAGTGTTTTTATACTTAATTTCTCTTCTTTAATCTGATTTGTTTTGTACTTTTATGTTGTTTTCAGCAGCATCTAGCAACTCTGTTGTAGTAACTCACACTCTGAAGGTGAAGGAAAATCCTGTTAGGTCGAGGTCAAGATTGAAAAGCAGTCTGGAGCTAAATTTGAGCAAACCAAGCAAGAAAAGGAAAATAAAAGAGAAAGATTCAACTCCACATGGAAAGGACTTCATTGAATTCTTATAGTTTTTATATTTTCTCTTTGTAAAACAATGGAATGATACTCAAATGTTTTTCCATTTTTATAGTTTGAAATGGTCTTTAAAGATTGTCACTAAACCATCCACGCCAAACATCACTTTCCTTGTGTTTAACGTATCCATGACAACTATATAACGTTTCCACCTGATACTATAAAACGTTTCCACGATTTCAGAAAAACGTGTCCACCTGATACTATAAAACGTTTCCACATTGTTTTATATACGTTTCCACAATTATATATAAACGTCTCCAGGTAATAAAAACGTTTCCACCTGATACCATAAAACGTTTCCACGATTTCAGAAAAACGTGTCTACCTGATACTATAAAACGTTTCCACATTGTTTTATATACGTTTCCACAATTATATATAAACGTCTCCAGGTAAAAAACGTTTCCACCTGATACTATAAAACGTTTCCACGATTTCAGAAAAACGTGTCCACCTGATACTATAAACGTTTCCACATTGTTTTACATACGTTTCCACAATTACATATAAACGTCTCCAGGTAATAAAAACGTATCCACAATTACATTTAAACGTCTCCAGGTCATAAAAATGTTTCCACAATTCTATATAAACGTTAAGACGATTTTATATTAACGTTCCTTAATTTTATATAAACATTTCGGTAATTTTATTTTAACGTTTCCACCTGATACTATAAAACGTTTCCATGATTTCAGAAAAACATGCCCACCTCTATAAAACGTTTCCACAATATCAAACAAACGTGTCCACCTGATAGTATAAAACGTTTCCACTTTGTTTTATATACGTTTCCATGTTTTTATATAACGTTTCCACGTTTTAGTATAACGTTTCCATTATTAAAAATTGAGGAACGTTATGCGTAAACGAGCTTAAACAGCTAATAGGTAATTAAAGCTTGAGTGACAAACCCTTGGAAACAATAAACTGAGTGTCTGGAGTCAACTATCAGTGGAGATGGAAACGATCTGTAAAAGTAATGGACTACATCAATACGAAAACTGAACAAAAGCTGCTACTTCTTGCTGAAATCAGACAGAAGTGTATAATGGGATTCTATTCAATATATCATATTATGAGTTCCTGTATATTGTATTTTTACTCCAAAAAAATACAAGCACCACTAATATTCAAGATGGTCCTACTTTCATTTTCTTTTCCTGTTTGCAAAAACTCAACTAGGCTCAATTCTGCCACACCGTAACAGGGTCAAATTACAAAATATAAACAAACTAAATGATATCAAAAGTGTCAAATCTCAATCTCCTTAGCAGCCTTCATTTTCTTTTTCTCTTTGAAATCTTTTGACTTTTCTTTTGATACTGATCTGCGGCTTTCTTAATTTCTCCAGCAAGGATATTGTTTTCTTGTTCAAGAAGCTGGCCACATATTTGTAGTCTGAAAAGTTCAATGCCTTCTGGTTGGGTCCAACTAGATAGCCATCTCTTGTTTGTTTGCCCCTCCCAAAACTCCATCAGCTTGCACATTAGAATACCACAACTAGTAGTATCATTTTGCCTTGGTGCTTCCTCTGCTGTCCATTTTTTATCTCTAATATCAACTTCTGTGAAAGTACTGATGAACTCTTGCATAATTTCAACCTGAACAAAACAACACAAAACCATTTTCAACAATCTGCCTAAAACAGAACCCAAACATATTCAATGAACCTGTATAAAATAGAAAGGAAACATGGACCAAATTCAACACCAAAACAACAGAACCACATTCAATTAGTCCTCCTAAAATATAACACAGACATATTCAGCGAACTAGCATAAAACAAAACAATCATGGACTAAATTCAAGCCAAATACAAACAGAAAACTGATCACACTAATTAACCTATAGTGGCCCCCTTCACTTGGGTGCCCACAACGAACCAACGTTATAAAATAAAACAAACAAAAAACTATTGTACAAATCTGGGGTATCTTACCACAATTTTTTGTTCTGAATCAACTTCGTGCATATGTGATTTTCCTGTGGTGTCAAGATAGTGCAGAGTACATTTGTTTATGTCTACTACGAAGCATGTCCAGTGTCTGCTCTTGATGCACGGGAAGAAAAACTGTATTGAAATTCAGTAAAAAACTCTTAATTAACTACAATTATATAATTAGAAAATTATATTTGAATTTTAAAGTTTGGAACTAAACATACCATGCTGCAGGATTTTATTTCTTCAATCCTATTTCCCCAGTGTGGATGTCTTTCAATAAATCTGAGCAATGTTTTCTTTCCTTTGAACACTTTCATTTGACAAGCTCTCTACAAATAGTCATGCATATGGAAATTGGTTATCTTTTAGAAAACAAAAATAGTTTGCAATGACAATAAAAGTTAAGGAATTTAATCTTACAATGATATTGCTAGGAAACCAAAATCTCTTGCGTTCATCGAGAAGAGTATGGTTTAAGTAGTTGATGAATGCATCAACTACAAGGTCAGATACCTCATTTTCTCCTTCAAGACTCATCAACTCTTCTCTTCGAAGACTTATTTCACCATCATCAACCATCACCGAATCCCTTTCAACAAACATTCGTGTAAAACAATGTAAAACAATAGAACATACAAAACAGATTGGAAAGCTTAAAAATTAAACAAAAATATAGAAGATAACTGAATAATTTGATTTCACAAAGTTTTAAAATACTTACAAGTTCTCCTCCCCATAGAATGCATAATGCCCTAAATCGAGCTCCTCTTCTCGTGCATGCGGGGCTATCTCTCCGGTGCAGTAATGAAATTTTACTTTTTCGGTTGCTTTCCGTTTTCTTTTGGACTTATCTGTTACGCCTCGAATTGGATATGCAACCACAACATCTTCATCCACCCTCTTTTTCTTCTTCTTTTATCTTGTTCATAATCTTCAGTTTTTGAAGGGGTAAACCTTTGAACAGGAAATTTATTTCTTGTTGATTTTCTCTTTTGTTGTCCTTCTGCAACAACTATTTCTGCACATTTCTCCACCTCAACATCCTCACATCCTCTCTGCTGCTCTGATTCATCTATAACCCCCGTTTCAGCAACATTTTCAACCCCTTCATCCTCTTCCATCGCTTCACCCCAACCCTTTTCCATTTTTCCTCTTCCCCTGCTTCAGCCCCAACCCACTGCCCTTCTTCCTCTTCAACCCCAGCCCTCACCCCATATTCCTTATCCCCCTCTTCAGCCCTAACCCTCACCCCTTCATGCACATCTTCTGTTTCAGCTCCACCCTTCACCCCATATTCCTCATCCCCCTCTTCAGCCCCAACATTCACCCCTTCAACCACAACTTCCTCTCCAACCCCAGCCCTCACCCCATCTTCCTTATCCTCCTCTTCAGCCCCAACCCTCACACCTTCATCCACATCTTCTGTTTCAGCTCCAGCCCTCACCCCATCTTCCTCATCCCCCTCTTCTCCTTCCTTTTCCTTCATATCCTTAAAATACTTCACTATCTTGTCTTTGACTTCATCAAATTTCCTAACATTTTCTTTAATAGATTCTACAATATCATGACTTTCCTTCAGCAACTACAATCAAACAAATGATTTTTATGTGTCAAATTGAATCATAGAGATGGTTAAAATCAATTAAATTAATAGAAACAATAATGCAAACTTTAAAATTACCTGATCAAGAAATGCAACTCCAGTTTGATTTGTAGAATCCACTTGCACATCAACCAGCTGAGCATTCTCAATTCCACCATTTTCTGTCAGCCATTTTATTTTCCTAAGACATCTTGTCTTTGTCCACCATGTAATAGTTGGTGGTATCAAATCACAAGTGTCATTTGGACCACCAACTAAACTGTCCAGCAAGTGTGTCTAGAAATAATAATAACTTAATATTTAGTATGTCTAAATAATAAATGTTGAATGTATTTTACTATTTTGAAAGAAAATTACCTGCAGAAAATGGAAATCTCCATCAAACGACCCATTAGTTTTCTCAAAAGCACTGAAGATCTTTTCAGCCACAAATTCACACCAATCATATTGCTTGATGGTGTTCAAATTTCTTAAAGCATCACATAACTGTTTCACAATAACTCTATTGCTTGAAGAAGGATGTAGCAAACTACCAACAACAATAAGCACAAAAATCTTCACATATGGAACAACCTTCTTAGTTGTCAATATTCTACTAGAAAGATCAGATAATGTCACTCCACCTTTAGCACTTATTGCAATTCGCATCTCCTCTTCAAGAGCACTTATTTGCTCATTTGAGACACCGCTGCCATCAATCTTCCTACCACCAATGGGCAATTCATAGACTCGATTCACATCTTCCTTAGTGATGTGCAATCGTCTATCACCCGACAACATGAAACCTTTTCTTTGATGGTCATAGTTCTCATACATCCAGTTCTTTGTCAATGGATTCAAAACCAGCTGATCAACATGTAAGAATGCACCAAATCCTACATCTACAATTGCTTTCCTTTTACGGCCCCGTAACTTGTCAGTTTTAAGAGCTTCAATAATCGGCATAATTCTAGAAGTAGTCCCTCTAAAGCGTGATAGTTGTTGTTCATTCATCATGTACTGTATTCAAATATGCATACAACTTTCATGTATTAATGAATCAATTTTGGAAGAAGATGGACACATATAAGCAACGATATTGTAAATGAAATTATGAAGACAGAAAAAAAAGCAAGGCGTCATCTGATTATAAGAGTAGGCTGATTTTCATGATAAACTACAACTTTTTCAGAAGCTCTAGTTTTTCATTTATTAAAGCCCAAACACACAAATTGAACCTACAATAATCAACCATTGGGAGCTTGATCGACAATACTCATTTTCGGCAAACCACAAATTAATATCCAAACTTATTATCAATGAACCAACCAATCCAGCAAGCAAACAAGTAATTAGGAGTCTAGGAAGAAGGCTCACTAATGCAGTGTCAAGCATGTTTCAGAACAATCACTTTACTTAGAACTACTAACTAGGCTGGTAACCTTTTTTTTAGACACTTGTTCACGATATCTTCAAACCAAAAGAGAAATCCAGAATCCACCGTCGTTAATGTCGTCAAGAACATGACCAAAATCTATGCAATAGAGAACAAAATTCGAAGGATTTCAGAAATTAGGGTTGTACTTGACTCGTGGCTTATGCAGGTCGTGATTTGTGGCTGACTAATTCAGTTGATAGAAGGCGAGGAGTTAGAGAATGCTAATTCGGTTGATAGAGTGCGAAGAGATAGAGAAGGAAGACCCAAAGGAAGAAGAAGAAGTACGCCTCATTACCTATCTCACGCCGGTGCGGTGGTAGTTTCTCCACCTCTCTGTTTCTTCACGTCTATGCTCAGGAGGAGAATGAGAGAAGAGGGATGAAAACAAGGGGGGAGAAGCCAGAAAGTGAAGTTGTTGGTGGTAGGCGATTAGAGATTCGGCTTGGAGAACGGGAGAATGGGGGACGGGGAACGGGAGAAGGCGACAGAAAGTGAAGACGAAAGAGAAAGAGATTGACTCAGTCAATCTAATAATCTAATCTTTACCGTTCATTGTTATCAACGGTGGAGATTGACTCCGTCAATCTCACGGAAATAAAGCTTCCGTCCCAGGATCCGCGCCCGGTGAGTACCTGTTTCAAAATCTTGTTTTAAAAAAAAGATAGCAAGTGCTCCAGATGTTTTGTAGTAATATGTTTTAATATGTATGCATATATGTATAATATATATATTAAGGCAGAAATATCAAGATATATTGAAAATAACATGCTTATATGTTCACTGTTCATTTTGTAATTATTTATTAAAAATATAGTATTTTAGTTTTAGATAAAATAATTAAAAACATATATGTATATATTCTAGAAGTACAATACTAATATTGAGGGCTATTGTCATAGGTTGAGCATGTTATCTCACTTTTGACAATATATATTTAAAAAAAGTGAAAAAACGGTGATACTTGTGAAAAATAATTTATTAACATATAAATAAAGTAATGTAAAATCTGTAAATATAATATGAAATATAATTGTCAATGTCTAGTATCCTAAGATTTAGGTTTTTTTACCCAACTTACGGAATACTCTCATGTTCATGACATTGTTCGCTTTAGTCGGTTCCTCTCATTAGGGTTCGACTATATCTCTAAGGGGTTTGGTGATCCCTTACCATTCTTCTTTTACTCGAGGTTCATTGTTTGAACAATTATCAAAGCCTCTAGTAGAGATTACACATACACTCCCACTATTATTTATTGTGTGGTTTATATAGATTCGGTTCTCTAACCGTTATCGGGAGGTTACTACTCCCGTATGTTTTCTCACGTTCTAGTGCGTTCGTAGGTTTATGTCACCGTATATTGGTTTGATAGTTTGGTTGTGTTTCCACATTTTTATTACCTCACACTTGACTCTTCCTACAAGCCACCACTCAAACAAGACCCAACTATGGGTCGCACTACAATACACAATCACCTTCAAGCAATTCATTCACAATCCACATTTCATGAATTATACAAACTTTAGTTCAAAATACAATCCAAACAACAACAATACAATACAAGCACTAATATGTGCAAACAGTCCTATTCGTGCATTTATCTTGTTAGGTGATCACACAATCAAACAAGCACACAAATCGGGGTAACTAAGTTAGGATATAGAGCATGAGGAGATCATACCTTTCACTGGGGTTAACTTTACCGGGTGTTCTCACATTCCTCGGTTCACACTTGCTCCTCATGTCTTACTCTTGAACCACAAATTACATATCGAATGGTTCTATTAATATTAAAGCGTTACGGTAGGTACATAATTGCTACTCCCGTACTTACCCGGTTATCCCGTTATTTCGGTTTAACATAGTGTACTTAACTCACAACTCTTTCAATCACTCCTCAAATTTGTTTACACTTCTTAGGACCATTAAAGGTCACCAAAAAAACTCCTACACATCACCTAAAACCAATACCAATCAATCCCCCATCTTTAAAAGGCTTGAAAACACTTTCTGTTGAGTTTTTATAGTGGTCCGGGTTTGTGTCCGAGGTTACAAACCCGGACCAAACGCTGAATTCAGTTTCTGGTGCATTTTTCATGTGGTCCGGGTTTGTGTCCGGGGTTACAAACCCAGACCACCCCCTGGGAAGATTTTCTGGTGCGTTTTTGATGTGGTCCGGGTTTGTGTACTGATTTGCAAACCCGGACCACCCCTGGAACTGTCAAAATTTACAGTTTTCCACTAGTTTTCAACCCCTAATTCACCTCTAATCTTTTCCTAACATTTCCACATGTTTCCTACATAATTAAACACCTCAAAACACTCCTTAAACCACTCCAAATCTTTGGTTTAATCCACCACCAAATTCCTGCTCAAATTCAACAAACTCAATTTTCACATTCTTGCATTTTGCACACTTGTGCATTTCTATTTCCTTTTGATAGTTCTTACCTCCTACCAACTTACCAAATCACTCAATGACCATACCAATTCATTCCTAGATATACACCATTCTAAAACCCAAGTCCAACTCTCATTTCCTAAGTCTTGCACACTAGCTCCTTTTCTAGCTTTTCCAAAGCATTTCAATACCCCCTTTGCTCTAGATTTTGCCTCTTCCTTTTCCTTACCCTTATATCCACTCAAGAGTGGCTAACTAACCCAAATAAATTCCTCCCAATACCTAGTTCATCCCCTAGGTTGTTGTTACTCATTACAACACCTAGAACACATTATTTCTACCAAAATTTTGCCATAACCTCCCCATAAATTTAACATATCCCAAACCATCAACTCTCATCAATTTCCATCCCTAATCTAGCCACACCCTTAAAGGGTCCTACCAGCACACAAACTTAATTCAAAATTCACTAAACAACAACATAAACACAATTCCCAAATCACTTGGCTCCTAGGCCCTTAATTCAAATAAAATTTCATAAACTTCTTCCTATCACAATAAAACACATTTTCCTCACAAATTTGGGTTCATACATTAAATTACCCATCCCATATTCTAAAACAATTTAAGCAAGCTTCAAGGTAGGTTTCTTACCTTAATTCACAAGTCTCTCCTTAATTCTCCTCTTGCTCCTCCTCTTCTCAAATTCGGTCAAGTGGGAATGGATTTGCCAAACTCCATCCCAACATTCAAGAAGCACACAGATACACACAATTAAAATCCTAACCTTTGTAAATACTCTAATCCAATGAAGGAGCTTAAAGCATAAAATTCTAGGGTTTACCTTTGGAGTTTTAGGAGGGGTTTTCACCCTTGAATCAAGAAGATGGTTCCACCACCATTGAAGGGTTGAAACAATGCTCCAAAACAAGAAGAAAATGAGGTATCAAAGAGGGGGAAAATCGGTCAAGAATGGAAGGTGAAGAAAAATGAGTTTTTCTTGAATATTTTTACCTTAGGAGAGAGAGGAGACTCCAAGCTACCCATTGATACCATTTTCTCTTCGAATGGGGAAAACCCATGGAGATGAACTTCCTCCTTTTAGAATTTTAAAAAGAGAGGAGTGTAGAGCTTGAGGAGGAGAAGAGGAATATGTATTTTATTTTGCATTTGGAGCTTGTATGTGGCCAGAGCATGAAAGAGAAGGTGGAGTGGCCATGGAGGTTTTCAAAATCGTGCAAACCTGTAGAGAGGGATGGGGGAGCCAGCTGGAGGAAGGAGAAAAGGAAGAAAGAGAGGAAGAAGAGAAATGAGGGAGGAGAGAGAAGAAAAGTTACTTTTGTAACTTTTCTCTTTTTGCTTTTTCCCTCTTCTTTATTTAATTAGCTAGCTAGTGTTGGGAGAGGGCTGTTTTACTAATTAAAAACCGGCCCACTATATATGTGCCAGCTGGAGCGTTTTTCGTCTTTTACAGAAAACGCTCATTATTTTACCCGGTTTATCACTATTCACTAATCGGGCCCGTTTTTCAGAATTTTCTCGTTTCTTTAATTTTAATGATTATTTTACTCCCATTAATGTTTATTTATTGAAATATAATTTTTACGGGTTCATTTGACCACTTAAAGTCACGTTTTCGGGTTTTCTCGAAAAACGTGCGCTAAAGCTTTATTAGCGTTTTAACACATTATTTTGATCCATTTTCTTCGGGAATTGTTCCCATATATTATTTAGGCCTTATTAAGCCTTTAAAATCCATCCAATACCCTTTCAAGGTTTTATTCCTCCTAGGATCACTTAACGCTCATTTTAGCGTTTTTCGCTTTTTAAGTGTTTTCTCTTTTCTTTTGGATTTATTTTCTTTACCAAGGTTCATTAGGCACCAATAGGCCCTCAATATCGTATTAGAGTAATTTAATCACCCTAATTTAGTTCGGGGTATTTCATACATGGTAACTAAAAACTAGGGATGTTCATTGAAAACTGGAACCGCCAAACCAAAACCGATACCGGTGAAACCGAAACCTGAAACCTGGTTAACCGAAGTGGTTTGCTGGTTCGGTTAACCGAACCGTTTAATTTTCCGGTTTTGGTTATTGATTTTAAGACATCCGGTTAACCGAAAAAATCATTTAAGTATTTTCAATTTATTATTTTTTAAAATTTCTTGAGTAAGTATAAAACATATGGTTAATTATTAGATTACCAAAAATAAGTGTAAAATTATATAGTTAATAGTCATAATTATACTCAAACCAATAAAAGCTTACCAAAATCGATGGTTAACCAGTTTAATACCGCACCGAAACCGGTAATAACACACGGTTTTTACTAGTTATAAGAAAAAAACACATAAATCTACATCATTTCGGTTAACCGTTAAATGGGTAAAACTGAATTGAAACCGACAGTTAACTGGTCCCGGTTAACCGCTACTAAATGAACCGGTTACGGTTATCAAATTTGAATAACCGGTTTACGGTTAACCGGCAACACCTCTGCTAAAAACTACTTGAATGTCGTATGTTATGTTTAGTAAAAAGTATGGGCGGGCTTTAGTTTGTCATTTATTTTAGGAAAATTCACAATATGCCACTAAAATGTTTTATAATTCACAATATACCTCTTTTTTGAAACTTGTCCTTCATATGCCGCGAAAATGTTTGAAAATTCACAATATACCATGATTCGGTAACAAACGTTGACTGTGCCCTGGAAAATGACCATTTTACCCCTGGCACTTTAACTTTGTTTAAATTTAATTTTTTAAGTTAATGGTTTTTATAACAGTTTTTTTATTTTTAACTTTATAATCTGCCATTGTTTTTATAAAACTTTTACAAAATGCCACTGTTTTTACAAAAAAGTTCACAATATGCCCCTATTTTTACAAATGGTTTACAATATGTCCATGTTTTTACAAAAAACTTCACAACTGGCCATGTTTTCTTTTAAGTTGTTGTAACGGCTATTTTTATGTTCAAATGTTTTGTTTGATTTCGAAAACTCTTTTTTTCCTATATAAGCACCCTCTTTTTATATAAACAAAACACAAACTTCATATTAAAGCCATGGTCATCTTTACAATCACAATCAATGAAAAATTGTAAAAAATTATTACAAATATGGAGCCAATCTCACTCTCTAACGCGAGAACACTTCAATTGGAAAGGTATACTACAAATGTTGGGCTTGTGGTCTTTTTCATTGGCGGACAACAGTGATGCAGGATTGATACAACCCTCAACGTAAAGTAAGACACATTTTCAAAGAAACCATAAGCTCAACAGTTGTAGTATCCCCTACCAACTGAAGTGTTCTTGCGTGAGGGAGTGAGATTGGCTGGGGTTCCACATTTGCAACAGATTGTTTGAAATTTTTCATTAATTGTGGTTGAATCCTAGAATACTTAGGTCTTCCCCTGACAGCCCGAATGGCATCTGGTTGTGGTACCACCTTAACCCCTGTATATGCTGGCCAATTTTCTTCATTACCCAGTGGTGTAAAAGGATCACCGCCATATGCCTCGATCATTGTTTCCAGCTTGTACGTTGGGTGCACGTAATTTTCCCACAACATGCCGGTTCTGCAACAGATGGCCATGACATGAGAGCATGGGTATTTGAACGCTTGCCATTCCCCACTCTCACGCTCATATCATCAAAGTCAACCTTGTACTTCCCTTGGTTCCTCCTCATAGCCACTAACCCAAAATCATCGACCTCATACACTGGGTCGATCTCATTGTAGCGGGTTACATTGTGACTGTTAGACAGTCTGCGGATTTCTTCAATCTTGGAAATCGCAAGATCTATATACAATGTCGAACCTGCTATTTGCTAGCCGTAGTATGTGTCAAGGTTGTCGTTAAAATAAGTTACCAACTTGTACAGTGTGCTGGTAACAATGGTGGTGATCGGTAGAGTTCGGACACTCTTTAGCACTCCATTGATGCATTCGACCAGATTGGTTGTCATGTGCCCCTACCTCCTTCCTTCATCATATGCCCTGGACCACTTCTCAAATGGTAGGTCATTGAAGAATCACTCAATGTCGGTATTCTGGGATAGAAGGTGATTATATCTCCTCTGGACATGATGCCTTCTAAATTCGCTAAATACATGATAATAAGTCAATGTTAAACATTGAAAATACTCAATTTAATTAGTAAAGTACATTAATTGATAAATTAGGATACCTGTGTTGATCAGATACTTCTTCAACTTTTTGTTGTGGAACCTTGAGTTAAAATTCAATGAAATATGTCTTATGCAGTAGAAATGGTGAGCCATTGGGGGTCTCCATAAATTGTTTGACTCCACGATACTTATTATAGCAGGTGCACGATCTATAATTATTGACGCATCGTTCCTTTGACCGATGACGTGCAACCTTACCTTGTCGAGGAAGTACTTCCAAGAAGCCAAATCTTCAGATTCAACTATAGCGAATGCAACAGGTATAATTTTGTTGTTTCCATCTTGTGTTGCCTCCACAATGAAATGATAATTCATTTGTCGGTGATCTTGTCTGTTGGTTTGAGGAGTGCAGGAGTGTGGCCTCTGTCGTGTTATCTTCCATTCTGTCTCACCGGACAACAACACTCCCCTTGTATAAAACCTACACTCTTCCCCTTTTGCTCATTGGACAGCATACGCTCTACTCGAGCTTTTTACAACACGAAAATCAAGATTATTTCAAATGTGAAAGTCTTCAACAACACTAACTAGACTCTCCTTGTCATCGAACTCTTGGTGGACTTCAAAATTTCTTCCAGACTGCTATTGTGGAACACCTCGTTGTCCAACATCAATACTCAATGCATTGATAGCATTCCAATCCACGTGATGATAGAACTGCACATCCGGGGCTTCTTGACTAGTGCCTTCATCAACATCTAGTTGATGGAGAAATTCTTCTGGTACTAGTTCGACTTCATCATCCGATGATAGATTATCATCATCCCCGGGCTCGTACAGGTCATCATCTTCATCATCATCGCCATCCATCTCCACGTGAATTTCCATGCTCTGGGAGAGGTCCCAACTACACTTGTAGTTGTCAATCATTGCTTGAATATCTCCATCAGTGTTCAATTGAAGTGCAGAGTACACCACTGGGTTTCTTGAAAACAAATTTCAATAAGTCATCCTTCCTACATCGTATTCGCAACATAGTTGACGAATGGCCTCCGTGACAGATTGCTTCAGCATTTCGAAGGTGAAATTATCAGTAACCCGAAGGTGGAAGGTCTTAGTTTCTTGGCTAAAAGAGAAATAGAGGCTACCATGTGGATTGTAGGATACCTCAGCATTAATGAAAATTAGACAAGGATACGCCATATATTTGTGGACTGATTGTAAGAAATTAGGCAGTTGTATGAGCTTGATAATGTGGATATTTAAGAGAGTGATAGATCATATTGAGAGAGAGGGAGAGAGAGTTGAATGCTGAGAAGTGGTGCAATTGAAGTTTGCCACAGCCACTTCTGTATATAATTAATGAAAATGGGCACAGCCACATTGGTCAAAGATTTGAAATAAAGCACTCTGTAGACTCATTTCAAAAAGAAATGGTTGATATTAATTCGTGGGGTGGTGGGTCAGAGATATTATTGTTGCCCACTAGAGGACAATAGTCTGAGTCATAGAGTGTACAACATTGGTCAAAGATTTGAAATAAAGCACTCTGCAGACTCATTTCAAAAGGAATGGATGATATTAAGTCGTGGGGTGGGTCAGAGATATTATGGTTGCCCACTACAGGACAATTGTCTGAGTCATAGAGTGTACAACATTGGTCAGAGATTTGAAATAAAGCACTCTATAGACTCATTTCAAAAAAGAATGGCTGATATTAATTCATTGGTGGTGGGTCAGAGAAATTATTGTTGCCCACTACAGGACAATTGTCTGAGTCATAGAGTGTACAACATTGGTCAGAGATTTGAAATAAAGCGCTTTGCAGACTCATTTCAAAAAGGAATGGCTGATATTAATTCGTTGGGTGGTAGGTCAAAGAAATTATTGTTGCCCACTACAGGACAATTGTCTGAGTCATGGAGTGTACAACATTGGTCAGAGATTTGAAATAAAGCACTCTACAGACTCATTTCAAAAAGGAATGGGTGATATTAAATCGTGGGGTGGTGGGTCAGAGATATTATTGTTGCCCACTATAGGACAATTGTCTGAGTCATAGAGTGTACAACATTAGTTAGACATTTGAAATAAAGCACTCTACAGACACATTTCAAAAAGGAATGGCTGATATTAATTCGTGGGGTGGTGGGTCAGAGATATTATTATTGCCCGCTACAGGACAATTGTCTGAGTCACAGAGTGTACAACATTGGTCAGACATTTGAAATAAAGCACTCTACAGACTCATTTCAAAAAGGAATGGCTGATATTAATTCGTTAGGTGGTGGGTCAGAGAAATTATTGTTGCCCACTACAGGACAATTGTCTGAGTCATAGAGTGTACAACATTGGTTAGACATTTGAAATAAAGCACTCTACAGACTCATTTCAAAAAGGAATGGCTGATATTAATTCGTTGGGGGTGGGTCGGAGAAATTATTGTTGTCCACTACAGGACAATTGTCTGAGTCATAGAGTGTACAATATTGGTCAGAGATTTGAAATAAAGCACTCTGCAGACTCATTTCAAAAAGGAATGGCTGATATTAATTCGTTGAGTGGTGGGTCAGAGAAATTATTGTTGCACACTACAGGACAATTGTCTGAGTCGTGGAGTGTACAACATTGGTCAGAGATTTAAAATAAAGCACTCTGCAGACTCGTTTCAAAAAGGAATGGCTGATATTAATTCGTTGGGTGTTGGGTAAGAGAAATTATTGTTGTCCACTATAGGACAATTGTCTGAGTCATGGAGTGTACAACATTGGTCAGAGATTTCACTCTGCAGACTCATTTCAAAAAGGAATGGCTAATATTTATTACAGAATCAGTATTATTACTAAACATATAATGCCATTAGTTTTCCAAAATTTAATTCTAATGTCGTCCTCTCATCGCCTGTGCTCTACTTCGTGATACGGCAGGGTTTTCGAAGTCTTAATCATCCTCGTAATCAATGAGGATCTTAATTCTTTCCATGATTTCTTCAAGATCAATGTAGTTACAAATCATTATACGTACATCCGCATCAGTCTGTATGTATGCATGCGAGTAGTTGTACGAATCCTGGTCCATTCTAAGGTACACAATTGAATAGACATACAATTCATTGTTAGCAAAGTGTGATCGTACAATGTAGTTTAACGATGATTTAAATGGTTAACACGTCTGGGATATTGAATGTCTGTATCGATTACTGCCCAATCCGGACCTCTTAAAAACCTTCCTCCATACTCTGTAGTTGAAGTTACATGGTTCACATGGACCGAGACAGGTATCATTGTTCTAAACAGAGCAAATATGAAGCAGAGATTAGTTCGTCGGCCATGGAGGTGTAGTCAATGTCGAATAGTTACAGCCAACACAACTATCAGAACAATCTATAAAGAAATACTAAACAATGCTGCAAAAAAGGCACCAAGAGATAGCCGGTGTACTAGCCGTTGCCAGATACAGTATATAAGGGGCTATGGGTTCCTCAACTTATTAAACCGGCATCTTGCACTTTGAAACTCTTTCAGCTACCTCACCCAAAATCATCATCTATCTACCTCCGAGCTTCAAAATCCTAAAACACAATGGCTCCTAAAAAAGAAGTTCCAATGCAGGCATCAAAGACAACCAAGGGCAAACAAGTCTGTACCACACCAAAAATTCCACATCCAAATACCCATCATCCAAAAACTCTTGCATTAAAACCAAAATACAGGATACAATTAGATATCCCCGCACCACCTAACATGAAAGAAAATCTTTAATGTCTGATGCAGAATCAGGAACGAGAAACAATATCCCAGAGATTATCCTCATCAACAGTGATTCTTCAACAACTAAAATGTCTGACGGTACACGCCCTCTTACCGACTTTATGGTTGACTCCGATGTGTTTGTAGGTGCAGCACCTGATGACCCAATTGCCAATGAAGAATTATCTTCCGAGTCATACTCAATAGCTTATTCAGATGATATGGGTGACACTACCAAGCTCATAAAGTGCGTAGAAGAAAAATGGCTCGAGGGTTCTAGCAACTACAATCGCAATTGCTTTTACTAAATATTATTTTTTTTATAATTATTTGTTGATGTATTATGTAGCTCCTGCGATGTCAGATCGTGCCTTAAGCAAGCACCCATAAAAAATGATTACTTTTGTTTTTAAGTGTATTAGAATTTGTTTGTTTAAGATTTTTATCTTGTTATGTTTTCATTAATTGTAGAATCTGGAGGAATTAGTTATTATATTAAACATTGATGTTTAACTAGGTGTAATTTGTCAACAACGAGCAAGGAACATAATGTTCGATAAAACGTACAACCAAAACTAAGACTTGAATACAAAATAATTAATACATCATGGATCACCACCACCAATTCTTCTCCCTCGGCCAGCTCTGTTCCCCTTCTTCCTCTTCTGACCTGCTCATACTCACTTGGAGTGTATCTCTATGGCGGTTCATTGAATCAGGTCCCCTGAAGGTCATGTCCCATGTGCTTACAAGCGGTGGAGGGGTGGATGTGGTGGATTGTCCCCATAGGCCTAACTGTCTCCTCATATCATCGTCTGAGTCATCATCTTCAAAGTTCAAGTTGGCGAAGGTGGTGTTCATCTGCGTTGATCGCTCGGCCTGTGTGGTCGGCACGTGTCTACTGCTAGACCACGAGGACCCTTCCCCTGTAGGGACAACAATCTGGCCATAACCAGCTGCTAAATGCTCGTATGGATCTGAGTGTGAGGATGTATACGGACGCTAATCCCAACTGGCATTTGTTTGTTGTGTACCCCACGCGTTAGTACTAGGAACGCTAGTATGTGGGTATTCCCACGGGTTAATCATAGCCTGTGGGTCAGCCACTGTATGGTAAGCATAAGTGTCAGCATCCTCCAACCCAATCGTATCATACTGGCCTGTTTGTCCATGTCATTCTGTTAGTTCAGTCGTCTGCCCCCTCCCCCCACTGGGTAGCATGGGTCGTCTGACCACCGTATTGTGCAGATCCCCATGTGCTGGGGTCAGAGCGGTACGGGCGATCCCACACACTTTCATATTCACTCGAGAACGACGGTTTGTGGGATATGTCCAGCTTGACCGTTGTAAAACTTCCGGTACGGGATCAGTTACTGGAGCCTGTGGGGTCGGGCGCACTTCACTCCTTGGTTTTCTTTGTGTTGCCCTTCTACTTGGATTATTGTTGCACGAAAAAGAGGCTGGTAAATGACCACAGGAGGTGGGGCATGATGATCAACAGGAGTCTGGTAGTGAGCGTAGCGCTGGTGGGACGATACACCTGTTTTCTGTGACAAATAGCCGGCGTAGTCACCTACAGTAGGGTATAGTGCCGAATCTGCTCTAAGCCATCATCCTACGAACATAATCATAGTATTAGTAAAATCAGTTCAACCTTGTAACTATAGTTGAAATAATAAGCTAAAAATAACCAATTAATATGATTACCATTATGGTCTATCTTCGTGTCTCGCTTGTGTACCACCTTACACTGTGTCTATAATACCACTGCATGTACTCGAAGTGCGCTGTCAATGGAACTACGAATGGGTAATCTATGAGCCTTATAAGTCTGTAAATCCTGTCATTCCATAGCTCAATATACCTAGCGTTCACATTGCCCCAGTCCACCTCCACCCGGCCGGTTCGCTTTTGATTGTGCAGCTTATCACAATCCAGTGACAATGCTGGTATCGGTTTATCACGTCCAAATTGTCTCATCACCCGATTTGGCTGATGCCCCTCGACTATGTTGTTAAGGATTAGTGGAACAACTACAGCGGTTGTTTCTGGTGGGGCATCACCGTATGGTTGCCAAACCCACTACAAAATTAAATAATAATAAATATTTAAGGCATATAAATATCAGGAATTACGTAGTTGTTCATAGGTTTGTAGTTCAGTAACACTTGCGTGATCATCAGTGGGTGGAACTGGGATAGAATCAATGACAACACGAGTAGCCTGCAACTTACTTGTTTTCACCATTGGATTATCCCAACTACAAGTGAACACATACAAAGCTTATTAAAACATAATGATAAGAAGTGCAGTGCAGTTATTAAATTAAAGAGTAAATTACTCACAACCCCTTTGAGGTTTTGGGATATTACTAATAACCCCCCTATGGTTAAACTAATTATTTGTAACCACCCTGAACTTATGAGAATCTTAACTTTGAACCCCCATCGTGTAACTCCGTTACCCTAACGTTATGTACCTGCTGACATGTAAAATAATTTAAATTGGAAATACCACAGTGTAAAATCAAATCCCTAATCGGCCTTTTTGGAAATGCCACAGTGTAAAATCAAATCCCTAATCAGCCTATTCTAACTTACTCGCATCCTCTCTCTCTCGTTCGATTTGGGGAAATTACCGTGACTTTTCTTTGTTCTTCTTCCTCTCTTCTTCAAATCAAAAACCCTAACTTTTATCATTGTTCTACCGCTCTTCTCCGTATGCTTATTGCAATCTCTCGTGGAACTGGTCTGATGGAGGTACTATCTCAATATTCATTCCCATTCTGTAATTGCCATTCATACTATATTCAGCAATGACGCTGGTGTAGGTTTTATTGTTTCTATTTCCCATTCAAACTATATTCAGCAATGACGCTGGTGTAGATGTTGTTGTTTCTGTTTAGCATACTGAATAATGAAGTGTAATGAGTAAGCCTACCACATTTCAGTGTGTTACCGTTTGATTTTGTTGCTTTTGCTAGGGATGACTAATTACAGTCAAACTCCAATAGTTGCTCACGGGCTCTATGTGCAAAGTGTGGTCTGCTCACGGGCTCTAATTTCAGTGTGTTACCGTTTGAATGTGTGGTTTGCTCACTATATCTACAAAGTTTGAAATTGAATTCTGTTTAGCGTACTGATTAATGTAGTGTGCTGAGTAAAACTACCACATTTCAAATTGTTGCGTTTGATTTTGTTGTTTCTGCTAGGGATGACTAATTAAAGTCATTTTATAA
Organism: Limonium bicolor; assembly: GCA_023374045.1. Classification (NCBI taxonomy): domain Eukaryota; kingdom Viridiplantae; phylum Streptophyta; class Magnoliopsida; order Caryophyllales; family Plumbaginaceae; genus Limonium; species Limonium bicolor. The sequence continues at coordinate 88,789,901 of CM041777.1, read as the reverse complement.
GTTTGCTCTCGGGCTCTATTGAAAATGGAAGTGTGGTCTGCTCACATTTTCGCAAAGTTTGAAATTTATTTTGTTTAGCGTACTGATTAATGTAGTGTACTGATTAATGGTTTGTTTTCGTTATTGTAGTTTGATATACATTGGCTAACGGTACACTATGGGGAGTTTGAGTACGACATTATTGATGTTGATCCGAATGAGTTCCTTTGTCTTGACTTACTTACGACCCTCGAAACAGAAGCATATAAGCAGGGTGTGCTTCCTTGCAAAACTCCAATGGTTAAGTTCAAGCATCCACAATCTATGAAGTTGATATGTATCAACAGCGATAGAGACTTAATGGAGATGTTTCGGTTATACCAGGGTCAAAAGACATTGACATATATGTAGAAGCAAGCCCTGGCCGTCTCATTTGGTGAAAATTTGGATGGATTGGAGAAACAGAATAAAAAAAGGAGACGACAAGGGCTGAGTACTACAACGAGAACTCAAGGGATTCAGACAGTGAGGATAGTGTTGAAATCCTAGACATTGAGAGTCCAGTCCCACTTGCGACTATGGATGAGGATGAGTGGGAACGGCTGTATGGTGGTGAAAAAGAATCAGATTCTCCTAAAAATGACATACCTATTTCAAATCAGCCTGAGCAGGATGTGTTGGATGCCACTGACTTAACTTAAGCTCCTTATGTTGAGCCAACTCAAGAACCTAATGCTGAAAACCTCAACGATGAGTGTAATCTAGAGAATGAAAATAGACAGAGTGAGGAAACTGATGGAGATACAATTTCAGAGGATTCTTGGCATGATAATACTCCATCTGAGAGAGATTGGCTAGACAATGACAACGATGAGGAAGATAAGGAAGTTTTAGAAGATATTGTGGATGAGGGTGTTCTTGAAGATGATGAAATTGGGAACTTAGAAAATGTCCAAGAAGGTGGCTACTTCTCAGGTGATGAGGAAGATGAGATTCCACCAAGTGCCCCTTACATAAAGATTGGTAAGTGGTTTGAGTTTGCAAGTGATGGGTCTGTTACTTTAGAAGTTGGACAGCTTTTTACAAATAAGAAACACTTCTTGAATGTGATGGAGGAATATTGTTGTGGGTATGGATTTGAAATGTTGAGACAAAAGAATGAGAGAGATAGGTTCACCGCTGTTTGTAACAATAATGTGGAATGCCCTTGGAGAATACATGCTAGTTTGTTGCCAGATGGAATTACTTTTCAGATTAAAACACTTCGTCTTGAGCACACATGCACAAGGGTTTCATACAGCAAAGCGTCACAGTTAGGTGGATTATGGAGCATATAAAGGAAGATGTTAGAGCTAATATAAAAATTCTATTAGTGCTCTAAAGGTGATTCTTCAAAGGAAAAGGGTGTTGAAGCACCATACATTTCATTGTACAGACAAGGAGGAACATCTTGAGGAGCTAGATGGTAGACACGACACATCATTTGCTCATCTTTACCAATACACTCAGATGTTATTAGAAAGGAAACCTAGTAGTATAGTGGACATCCAATACGATCATGCTCCGGATCGTCACATGTTTTCATGAGGCTTTTTATCTGCTATTCAGCACTTAAGGAGGGATTTGTTCTAGGTTGTAGACCTTTCATAGGTGTTGATGGGTGTCATCTGAAAGGGCCCTTTGGTGGAGTCCTACTTAGTGCAATAGCAGTTGATGCAAACAATGGATTTTTTCCACTAGCTTTTGTTATTGTACAGAGTGAAACAACTAAGACATGGAAATAATTTTTCCAAAATTTGAAGTAGGTTGCTCCTTACGAAGAGAGGAAGAAATGGGTTATAATTTCTGACCGGCGAAGGTATTTATTGTTGACTTCTTTTGTAGCATATGTATTAAAGATATAACATCATAATTAACATTACATGTCTAACATTGTTTGTGGTGTGGTTCATTGGTAGGGTGTTGATCCAGCATTAACTGGTGAGCTACCGGAAGTGACAAGAAGAATTTGTTGTAGACACTTATATGCAAACTTCAGAAAAGATAATCCCGGTTCGATATTGAAGAAACATTTTTGGGCTGCTGCACATGCATACAACAAGAAATACTTTGGTAATCCCATAATTGCGGTAAAAAACTTCTCCTTACAAGCATACAACTATCTGGGAATGTTGAAGTTGATCTGTGGTGCAGACACAAGATGTTTTATGTAAAGTGTTTCGAGGTAACTACCAACTTTGTAGAGTCTTTTAACTCTAAGTGGGTGATTCTAGAGAGAAACCAATTTGATGTTGTTGGAGGCAATTAGACGAAAGCTCATGGTCAAATTAGAGAAACAGAAGGAAGATGTACAAAAATGGAAGACAATATACCACCAGTTGCAAAGAAGATAATTGATGTTAGGGTAAACCAAGGAAGACATCTTGATGTAAGAGCCGGAAGTCATATGAAATTTGAAGTAGGGCCTTTCGAGTTGTATTATGTGGTTGATTGGTTGAAAGGAGTTGTGATTGCATGACTTGGGTTATATCTCGAATTCCTTGTTCACATGCTATTGCTGCTATGAGATATCTTAGAAGGGACCCCATTGAATTTGAGAGCATATAGACTTTAGCCACTAAATCCTTTTTTGAGTGATGAAATGATTTGTATATGGTCGTGGTGGACTGTACCTGGCCATGTCTTTTGAACTTTTACATGGTCGTGGAGTACATTGGTGTATATTGTTGCTTTAACTACTGTATAACATTCCACTTTTTTAACTGATTAAAGATCAAATGATTGGGGTGGTGTAATTGCTGCCGGAAATGTAACTGATGACTTGCTGAATTGCTACTGGAAATATAACAGTCCACTGTTTTTTGGAAAAGCAGTTTTGTTTTGTTTTGGCAAAAGCAACTGCTGACTTGCTGCTGAAAATGTAACTGGTGATTGTTACATCATTTTTTTTTCTTGCAATAATGTAATAGATGATGTATTTGCTGCTGTTAAACTAATGCAACAATGTAACAGAATTGCTGGAACTGTTGTGTTGTTGCTTTTTCTGCAATTAATTATTGCAGTTGGACTATGTGTTGTTTCTTTTCTGCTACAACATTGAAGCCAAGAATGTGTGTCTTCCTGTGTGGATAATCAGCTCCATATATGGAGCTATGGTCTCTGTTGTATCTGCTATAGCATTGTTATGATTCTTTTCGGAAACTTGAAAACAGTTGGTGTTTTGTTGCTTTTTCTGTAATCAATGCAGAATCTGTAAACATAATTCATTTACTGTAAGTGGAGAGTATTAGGAGATTATGATGTCTGTTTGAAACTTGAAAACAGTTGTTGTTTTGTTGCTTTTTCTGTAATTAATGCAGAATTTGTAAACATTATTCATTTACTGTAATTAAAGATTATCAGGAGATTATAATGCTTTTCTGAAACTTGAAAACATTGCTGTTTTGTTGCTATTTCTATAATTAATGCAGAATTTGTGAACATAATTCATTTACTGCAATGAGATATTATTAGTTACTGTAATTGGAGATTATCAACCACTTCAAAAACATCTTCTTCAGTTGCTGTTTTGTTGCTATTTATGCAATTAATGCAGAATTTGTAAACAGAATTCATTTACTGCAATGGAAGATTATCAGTTACTGTAATTGGAGATTATCAACCACTTCAGAAACATTAAAACAATTGCTGTTTTGTTGCTATTTCTATAGTTAATGCAGAATTTGTGAACATAATTCATTTACTGCAATGAGAGATTATTAGTTACTGTAATTAGAGATTATCAACCACTTTAGAAACATCTTCTTCAGTTGCTGTTTTGTTGCTATTTATGCAATTAATGCAAAATTTGTAAACAATTCATTTACTGCAATGGAAGATTATCAGTTACTATAATTGGAGATTATCAACCACTTCAGAAACATCTTCTTCAGTTGCTGTTTTGTTGCTATTTATGCAATTAATGCAGAATTTGTAAAAGAATTCATTTACTGCAATGGAAGATTATCAGTTACTGTAATTGGAGATTATCAACCACTTTAGAAACTTTAAAATTGTACTAGAAGATTATATTAACCACTTCAGTTTTATACAAACCATCTTCACTGCTGAGATTAGTCAAGCTGTGAAACAACAATACAAAATAATTCCAATAACTAGAACAATACTACAAGCCTCCTTACTACATATGAAACAGTACAACTCCAATAGTAGCACTAGAAACAACATCACTTTCTATGTTGTCTTTAGAAACAACACGACAACAACTCCAATAACAACATAGGAAAGAACTACAAGCTTAAAAAATTCACTCTTCATAATGGTGGCTTGTTTGAGGACAATGGTTCTCAACTCGTTCAACGCATCTTTCAACTCTTTGATCCTCTTTAAGTGACATATTTTCATGGTTAACACCTGCCTGGTTCACCTTCTCACCGTACAAATCTGCTCTTAGCAAGTGCAGGTTGTGTTCCACCTCATACCACCATTTGAAGAATCGGCACGAATCACACCGGTAGAACAGTTTTTGACCGTTTTCAGAAGTAGTAGCAATCAAAAGCTTGGCATTCTTATTGCATTTGCATTTAATATTGACAAAGATAAACTTGCTCAAACTCACTGAACTATTTGAGGATGACATGTTGATGGTAACCTATCAATTAACCAACATCAAGCAGCAGTTTGAATATTCTGCTATATTGACAATCAATCATAAGAATTCAATGGTAGAAAAAATGAGTATTCAGCAATCTAGAGAACAGAGATATGCATTCTTTCAGCAGAACAGTCAGACTTGCAATTTGTAATCTAGAGAACAGTAATACACATTCTTTAGACAAAACAGTAACAATTTAAATTCCTTGTTACTTAAAAGAGGGTTTCACAACAGAAGCCACAACTTTAACTAATACTTCTTTAAGCAGCAGTTTGAATATTCTGCAATATTGACAATCAATCATAAGAATTCAATGGTATAAAAAATGAGTATTCAGCAATCTAGAGAACAGAGATATGCATTCTTTCAGCAGAACAGTCAGACTTGCAATTTTGTAATCTAGAGAACAATAATACACATTCTTTAGACAAAACAGTAACAATTTAAATTCCTTGTTACTTACAAAAGAGGGTTTCACAACAAAAGCCACAACTTTAACTAATACTTCTTTAAGCAGCAGTTTGAATATTCTACAATATTGACAATCAATCATAAGAATTCAATGGTAGAAAAAAATGTGTATTCAGCAATCTAGAGAACAGAGATATGCATTCTTTCAGCAGAACAGTCAGAATTGCAATTTTGTAATCTAGAGAACAGTAATATTCATTCTTAAGTAAAATGCCTTACTCCATTCCTAGAGGAATGATTGATCAAGCATTACAAAACGCCTTAATTCAATGGTCAACCATGCACGAAAATGAGTGATTGAGAGAGAATGATGCGCATACTTGGAAAAACTTGATTACAGTTCGAGTGGTAAAATTAATCGACTAGAATGTAGATGACCGATTTGAAGAATAAAACTAGTTCAAGGGGTTTATGATTATAGCTTCAGATGTGGGAAAACATAATGGGGAATTGGAGAAAATGTCATGATTTGGGGAAATAGACCAGTTCGATGAGAAATTTGGGAATGATTTCACGATTTGGGACCAGTCGATTATCAACAGTACAAAAAGAATTTTAGTGGCTGCAGTGATATTTGAAGAGTCAAATTGGGTGGAATTGCACAACCCACGGTAGGTGCGTAAGTGCAAGAATAATGAAAAACCCAGTCGTTCTTGTTATGGATTCTTATAACATATGTATTGTTCACAGTGGGTTGTGCAATTCCACCCAATTTGACTCTTACGCGTAATATATCATTTTTTGCACTTACGCGTAACAGATCACGTCTTCTGTATTAGTAGGTTGTTTTGGAACTCAAAAAAAGGCAGGGAGTCTAGCATATGCCCACAGTGTAATCAACTTAGTGGCTGCCGTGATATTTGAAGAGTCAAATTGGGTGGAATTGCACAACCCAAGATAGGTGTGCGCTAATAGTGTCGACCCCCAACTGTACTGACCACACTCAGAAAAATCTCTCAGCAACTCCAGATATCCACAGTCAATGGTGCGACTATCAGGACTGGGCATCAACATCCCACCGATCAACTGCATGATCCATGTTCTTGCGTAGCGCTGATGGACCACATCTGGCCAATTGAAGAATGCATACTAATCATCACTATTGACCTCGAATGTCTTCTGTAACCATAACAGTGAAACCTTGTAACCTCTAATTGAATTTAGTTCCGGTCTTTGATCCAACAATTCTTCATATAAATCTGCAACAGGCTGATTCATCCGAACAATGACAGCATCTCCTTCCACCTTCAACCCAAACAAATGATGTACATTTTCCAGAGTTATGGTTGCCTCACCAAAAGGCATCATGAAAGTGTGAGTCTCTGGTCTCAATCTTTCAACAAGTGCGCTGACGATGGCATTGTCAGCGTTGATTCTAAAAAATGCTGGCCCCAGAAAACCAGCTTCATTGATGTAATGATGAAGTGCATAGTATGGAAGCATCACTTCCAAATTTCGGGGCCACAACTTCCTCTTAGTGTATTTTGGATTTTGCATTACCTACATGCCATGGTTAGACAATTTAAGGTTATGATCCAATATAAATATTGAACAAAATGTACTAAAGTTGTACGGCGTATCAACGTACTGGATCATCTGAAAAAAGAGTTACTGATATGTGAGTGGACTGGTATGTGAATAACTCATTGTCCTCGGGTCCCACCTCAGCAGCTTGGCGCTGGAATTGTTGAGTCATCTACATAAACAATAACATATAAACAATTAAGAGAGATAACAAGGGCTAAATTGTAATACATATGTTATAAGAATCCATAACAAGAACGACTGGGTTTTTCATTATTTTTAAACAAGTGTAACAAACCTTCGCTAGCTTGTACAAATTAGGACATAATCATAGACCTGCATTTAAAAAAAATTGCATAACATTATAATAACATTAACATAAACAATTAAGGCATAAAACCACCAAAATTTGTGATTTTGCAACTTATAAAATAAATGGATAATGTAATTAAGAATTTAAATTATATTAATGAGCATTATAATTGTAAAAAAAATTGCATAACAATATAATAACATAAACAAAATTAATTAGTGCATAAAACCACCAAAATTGGTGATTTTGCAACTTATAAAATAAATGGACAATATAATTACGAATTTAAATTATATTAATGAGCATTATAATTGTAAAAAAAATTGGATAACATTATAATAACATAAACAAAATTAAATTAGTGCATAAAACCACCAAAATTGGTGATTTTGCAACTTATAAAATAAATGGAAAATTTAATTACGAATTTAAATTATATTAATGAGCATTATAAATGTAAAAAAAATTGCATAACACTATGTTAATATTAACATAAACAATTAAGGCATAAAACCACCAAAATTGGTGATTTTGCAACTCATAAAATAAATGGACAATGTAATTACAAATTTAAATTATATTAATGAGCATTATAAATGTAAAAAAATTATATAACACTATAATAACATTAACATAATTAATTAAGGCATTAAACCACCAAAATTGGTGATTTTGTAACTCATAAATTAAATGGCCAATTTAATTACGAATTGAAAAATTGTTAATGAGCATTATAAATGTAAAAAAAAATGCATAACTATAATAACAATAACATACATAATTAGTGAATAAAACCACCAAAATTGGTGATTTTGTAACTCATAAATTAATTGGAAAATTTAATTATAAATTTAAATATTGTTAGTGAGCATTATAAATGTTAAAAAAAGTACATAACATTATAATAACATTAACATAATTAATTAAGGCACAGAACCACCAAAATTGGTGATTTTGTAACTCATAAATTAAATGACCAATTTAATTACGAATTTAATTATTGTTAGTGAGCACTGTAAATGTAAAAAATAGTCACAACATTATAATAACATTAACATAATTAATTAAGGCATAAAATCACTAAAATTGGTGATTTTGTAACTCATAAATTAAATGGTTAAATTAATTACGAATTTAAATTATAAAAGTGAGCATTATAAATATAAAAAAAATACATAACAAAATAATATTAACATAATTAATTATTGCATAAAATCAAGAAAAATAAGTGATTTTGTAACTCATAAATTATTGCTCTCTGATCTCACCCGGTCAACAGCAAGAGGTCACAGCAAGAGGCGTTCGTTTGGGTCGTGACACCGATGTTCTTGCCACTGCTACTGAAGTTGTTTTGCTATTTGTTGCAGGTTGCCTGAGGATTGAGCTTGATGATTCACTGCTTTTACCCAGAGGCTGCAATTAGAGTAGAACGCAGCAACGTCAATCCTCGTGGATTCGATATCACCAATAAAACATTTCTTTAGGTCAGAAATGAATAATAATGTAGCAAATAACAATTAAGAAAAGGATTATGATACAGCAGAAGAAGTCGATTAGGAAAATTTTCCTATAGAATCAGAGTGGACACCAATATACTACTATTAAGCATGGCAACGAGAAAAAACAAGTTTTTTATGAAGTTTCTATGTGCATGTGGAGTATACTTGTCCAAAGCTTTAATAGAACTTGATACTCGCCTTTACCAATTGTGCACCAGCAGAATCCAATTTTTTTGAAATCTCATGCCCTTGTAAGCTGGTAACCGGTTTCTTGAAAGTGGACTTGGGCTTTACCTTAGTTTGTAAACAACTCATCGTAAAGACAAGGAAATCCATGAATCTAAAATAGTGGAGCAGTTTAAGTAATTCACTCACAATGTTTCCATGATGCTGGTCGGTAACTTTTACCCCTGGAAGAAACAGTCATACTGTCAATGATAAGAACATGAGCTAATTTTATTTTGAGATTTAACATGCACAAAAAAATTGAATAAAGATGGGCTATATTTCAAAGAAAAGAGTACATCTATATATTAGGAACAAGTCAACTGAAAGAATTTCAAGACATATGGTCTCCAGGCAGTTCCCTCCTCGAATCGGATGAAGTATATAGTATATATAATAAGATAGCAGATATAATGTAGAGAATAATCACCATGGCCGCCCATGGACTCTGTTCCTTCATATATTTCACTTTTAACTGAATTCACCGGAGTGAACCCGCTTCTCTGAATCGAAGCTCTGATATCACTGAAGAGATCAGCCTCGAGACTTGCAAGATCCACAGTATCACTCTCAAGAGTTGACAATGAATCAGTGGATTGACTTATATCCTCTTGAATTCCTGGTAACATTTGCCTGGTTTTGCTATCACTATGAACAGCTCGTTCAATGATGCTTGACAATTCATCAGGATCGAGGACACCTAACCGTTCAAAGGAAATATCTTTAAAAGATAAACATAAGCAATACAAATGAAGTTGTCAAATTCGGATCTACTAGAAACAAACCTGCGCAGGTGAAGAAGGCACTATCCCAGGCTAATCTTTGGCGAAGATAATGTTTGTCATCCCTGGAGATGTCTGGTTCAGTGGACTCAAATGGTTCAATTCAAACACATTTTCTCCCTCCACTGACTTCTTTATCTTTTCATCCAACAAGCCAACCTCTGCATCCAGAATTTAATAAATACGTCAACGGAAACTAAATATTGCTAAGCATCCAACCTCACGCGGATATTCAAAACAGAAACAAAAGAATAATTATGGTTTCCCGTTGATAAAAAAAAATATCCGTTAAGAACGAAAGAAGAGCATGAGATTGCAAAAGATATTCAAATCCGCACAGATAACTGCGATTAAAAGGGAAGTCAAGTACTACAATACTCGGTAGACCGAATCTATCTACAAATTGAGCGTCAAGCTATGTCAATTTCCATTACAAATGAGGATCAAGAAATTGTTGAATTCAGTAAACTTTCGAGTGGTAAACACCCAGTACGAGCACTCGATAAAAATTCGTAATGGCAGAACCTGCACTGCAAGACAAGAGGTAATCATCTTGCTCGAAGACGTCAAAGAGAGATCCACCATCTGTCACTCCCCAATTAGTTTGATCAATCGACAAATTTTCAGGCTCTTCCATATGGCATAGACGCACAGACAGATCTAACAACGCTGTAGAATCACGTAAGTTTCAAAGTAGCAGCGCTTGCCGTAGATTATGTCGAAGAGAAATTTCAGTGAAGTGAAAGAGATGAAACGAGTCTCAAAGATTGAGGAATGGAGAAAATGAGCGGTTTGTCGTTTGAACTTGGAGAGAAGAGGCAGTTTACTGTGGGAGAGAGGAGAATTTGGCCGTTTCAGGAAAGAGGGGGAGAGGAAGGAGTGAGGACTTTTTTTTATTTTTCTTAGGAAGAGGGATATAGAGAGGTGTAGGGAGAATACGGTAATCTCATCCAGATTCTGAATTTCCAACTGACAGCCGCTCTAACATTAAAATGGTAGTCCGACTGTACCTGTTTCAAAATCTTGTTTTAAAAAAAAGATAGCAAGTGCTCCAGATGTTTTGTAGTAGTATGTTTTAATATGTATGCATATATGTATAATATATATTAAGGCAGAAATATCAAGATATATTGAAAATAACATGTTCACTGTTCATTTTGTAATTATTTATTAAAAATATAGTTTTAGTTTTAGATAAAATAATTAAAAACATATATGTATATATTCTAGAAGTACAATACTAATATTGAGGCCTATTGTCATAGGTTGAGCATGTTATCTCACTTTTGACAAAAATATTTAAAAAAAGTGAAAAAACGGTGATACTTGTGAAAAATAATTTATTAACATATAAATAAAGTAATGTAAAATCTGTAAATATAATATGAAATATAATTGTCAATGTCTAGTATCCTAAGATTTAGGTTTTTTTTACCCAACTTACGGAATACTCTCATGTTCATGACATTGTTCGCTTTAGTCGGTTCCTCTCATTAGGGTTCGACTATATCTCTAAGGGGTTTGGTGATCCCTTACCATTCTTCTTTTACTCAAGGTTCATTGTTTGAACAATTATCAAAGCCTCTAGTAGAGATTACCCATACACTCCCACTATTATTTATTGTGTGGTTTATATAGATTCGGTTCTCTAACCGTTATCGGGAGGTTACTACTCCCGTATGTTTTCTCACGTTCTAGTGCGTTCGTAGGTTTATGTCACTGTATATTGGTTTGATAGTTTGGTTGTGTTTCCACATTTTTATTACCTCACACTTGACTCTTCCTACAAGCCACCACTCAAACAAGACCCAACTATGGGTCGCACTACAATACACAATCACCTTCAAGCAATTCATTCACAATCCACATTTCATGAATTATACAAACTTTGGTTCAAAATACAATCCAAACAACAACAATACAATACAAGCACTAATATGTGCAAACAGTCCTATTCGTGCATTTATCTTGTTAGGTGATCACACAATCAAACAAGCACACAAATCGGGGTAACCAAGTTAGGATATAGAGCATGAGGAGATCATACCTTTCACTGGGGTTAACTTTACCGGGTGTTCTCACGTTCCTCGGTTCACACTTGCTCCTCATGTCTTACTCTTGAACCACTAATTACATATCAAATGGTTCTATTAATATTAAAGCGTTACGGTAGGTACATAATTGCTACTCCCGTACTTACCCGGTTATCCGTTATTTCGGTTTAACATAGTGTACTTAACTCACAACTCTTTCAATCACTCCTCAAATTTGTTTACACTTCTTAGGACCATTAAAGGTCACCAAAAAAACTCCTACACATCACCTAAAACCAATACCAATCAATCCCCCATCTTTAAAAGGCTTGAAAACACTTTCTGTTGAGTTTTTATAGTGGTCCGGGTTTGTGTCCGGGTTACAAACCCGGACCAAACGCTGAATTCAGTTTCTGGTGCATTTTTCATGTGGTCCGGGTTTGTGTCCGGGGTTACAAACCCAGACCCCCCTGGGAGATTTTCTGGTGCGTTTTTGATGTGGTCCGGGTTTGTGTACTGATTTGCAAACCCGGACCACCCCTGGAACTGTCAAAATTTACAGTTTTCCACCAGTTTTCAACCCCTAATTCACCTCTAATCTTTTCCTAACATTTCCACATGTTTCCTACATAATTAAACACCTCAAAACACTCCTTAAACCACTCCAAATCTTTGGTTTAATCCACCACCAAATTCCTGCTCAAATTCAACAAACTCAATTTTACATTCTTGCATTTTGCACACTTGTGCATTTCTATTTCCTTTTGATAGTTCTTACCTCCTACCAACTTACCAAATCACTCAATGACCATACCAATTCATTCCTAGATATACACCATTCTAAAACCCAAGTCCAACTCTCATTTCCTAAGTCTTGCACACTAGCTCCTTTTCTAGCTTTTCCAAAGCATTTCAATACCCCCTTTGCTCTAGATTTTGCCTCTTCCTTTTCCCTACCCTTATATCCACTCAAGAGTGGCTAACTAACCCAAATAAATTCCTCCCAATACCTAGTTCATCCCCTAGGTTGTTCTTACCCATTACAACACCTAGAACACATTATTTCTACCAAAATTTTGCCATAACCTCCCCATAAATTTAACATATCCCAAACCATCAACTCTCATCAATTTCCATCCCTAATCTAGCCACACCCTTAAAGGGTCCTACCAGCACACAAACTCAATTCAAAATTCACTAAACAACAACATAAACACAATTCCCAAATCACTTGGCTCCTAGGCCCTTAATTCAAATAAAATTTCATAAACTTCTTCCTATCACAATAAAACACATTTTCCTCACAAATTTGGGTTCATACATTAAATTACCCATCCCATATTCTAAAACAATTTAAGCAAGCTTCAAGGTAGGTTTCTTACCTTAATTCACAAGTCTCTCCTTAATTCTCCTCTTGCTCCTCCTCTTCTCAAATTCGGTCAAGTGGGAATGGATTTGCCAAACTCCATCCCAACATTCAAGAAGCACACAGATACACACAATTAAAATCCTAACCTTTGTAAATACTCTAATCCAATGAAGGAGCTTAAAGCATAAAATTCTAGGGTTTACCTTTGGAGTTTTAGGAGGGGTTTTCACCCTTGAATCAAGAAGATGGTTCCACCATCATTGAAGGGTTGAAACAATGCTCCAAAACAAGAAGAAAATGAGGTATCAAAGAGGGGAAATCGGTCAAGAATGGAGGGTGAAGAAAAATGAGTTTTTCTTGAATATTTTTACCTTAGGAGAGAGAGAGACTCCAAGCTACCCATTGATACCATTTTCTCTTCGAATGGGGAAAACCCATGGAGATGAACTTCCTCCTTTTAGAATTTTAAAAAGAGAGGAGTGTAGAGCTTGAGGAGGAGAAGAGGAATATGTATTTTATTTTGCATTTGGAGCTTGTATGTGGCCAGAGCATGAAGGAGAAGGTGGAGTGGCCATGGAGGTTTTCAAAATCGTGCAAACCTGTAGAGAGGGATGGGGGAGCCGGCTGGAGGAAGGAGAAAAGGAAGAAAGAGAGGAAGAAGAGAAATGAGGGAGGAGAGGAAGAAAAGTTACTTTTGTAACTTTTCTCTTTTTGCTTTTTCCCTCTTCTTTATTTAATTAGCTAGCTAGTGTTGGGAGAGGGCTGTTTTACTAATTAAAAACCGGCCCACTATATATGTGCCAGCTGGAGCGTTTTTCGTCTTTTACAGAAAACGCTCATTATTTTACCCGGTTTATCACTATTCACTAATCGGGCCTGTTTTTCAGAATTTTCTCGTTTCTTTAATTTTAATGATTATTTTACTCCCATTAATGTTTATTTATTGAAATATAATTTTTACGGGTTCATTTGACCACTTAAAGTCACGTTTTCGGGTTTTCTCGAAAAACGTGCGCTAAAGCTTTATTAGCGTTTTAACACATTATTTTGATCCATTTTCTTCGGGAATTGTTCCCATATATTATTTAGGCCTTATTAAGCCTTTAAATCCATCCAATACCCTTTCAAGGTTTTATTCCTCCTAGGATCACTTAACGCTCATTTTAGCGTTTTTCGCTTTTAAAGTGTTTTCTCTTTTCTTTTGGATTTATTTTCTTTACCAAGGTTCATTAGGCACCAATAGGCCCTCAATATCGTATTAGAGTAATTTAATCACCCTAATTTAGTTTGGGGTATTTCATACATGGTAACTAAAAACTAGGGATGTTCATTGAAAACTGGAACCGCCAAACCAAAACCGATACCGGTGAAACCGAAACCTGAAACCTGGTTAACCGAAGTGGTTTGCTGGTTCGGTTAACCGAACCGTTTAATTTTCCGGTTTTGGTTATTGATTTTAAGACATCCGGTTAACCGAAAAAATCATTTAAGTATTTTCAATTTATTATTTTTTAAAATTTCTTGAGTATAAGTATAAAACTATATGGTTAATTATTAGATTACCAAAAATAAGTGTAAAATTATATAGTTAATAGTCATAATTATACTCAAACCAATAAAAGCTTACCAAAATCGATGGTTAACCAGTTTAATACCGCACCGAAACCGGTAATAACACACGGTTTTACTAGTTATAAGAAAAAACACATAAATCTACATCATTTCGGTTAACCGTTAAACGGGTAAAACTGAATTGAAACCGACAGTTAACTGGTCCCGGTTAACGCTACTAAATGAACCGGTTACGGTTATCAAATTTGAATAACCGGTTTACGGTTAACCGGCAACACCCTGCTAAAAACTACTTGAATGTCGTATGTTATGTTTAGTAAAAAGTATGGGCGGGCTTTAGTTTGTCATTTATTTTAGGAAAATTCACAATATGCCACTAAAATGTTTTATAATTCACAATATACTCTTTTTTGAAACTTGTCCTTCATATGCCGCGAAAATGTTTCAAAATTCACAATATACCATGATTCGGTAACAAACGTTGACTGTGCCCTGGAAAATGACCATTTTACCCCTGGCACTTTAACTTTGTTTAAATTTAATTTTTTAAGTTAATGGTTTTTATAACAGTTTTTTTATTTTAACTTTATAATCTGCCATTGTTTTTATAAAACTTTTACAAAATGCCACTGTTTTTACAAAAAAGTTCACAATATGCCCCTATTTTTACAAATGGTTTACAATATGTCCATGTTTTTACAAAAAACTTCACAACTGGCCATGTTTTCTTTTAAGTTGTTGTAACGGCTATTTTTATGTTCAAATGTTTTGTTTGATTTCGAAAAGTCTTTTTTCCTATATAAGCACCCTCTTTTTATATAAACAAAACACAAACTTCATATTAAAGCCATGGTCATCTTTACAATCACAATCAATGAAAAATTTTAAAAAATTATTACAAATATGGAGCCAATCTCACTCTCTAACGCGAGAACACTTCAATTGGAAAGGTGTACTACAAATGTTGGGCTTGTGGTCTTTTTCATTGGCGGGCAACAGTGATGCAGGATCGATACAACCCTCCACGTAAAGTAAGACACATTTTCAAAGAAACCATAAGCTCAACAGTTGTAGTATCCCCTACCAACTGAAGTGTTCTTGCGTGAGGGAGTGAGATTGGCTGGGGTTCCACATTTGCAACAGATTGTTTGAAATTTTTCATTAATTGTGGTTGAATCCTAGAATACTTAGGTCTTCCCCTGACAGTTCGAATGGCATCTGGTTGTGGTACCACCTTAACCCCTGTATATGCTAGCCAGTTTTCTTCATTACCCAGTGGTGTAAAAGGATCAACGCCATATGCCTCGATCATTGTTTCCAGCTTGTACGTTGGGTGCACGTAATTTTCCCACAACATGCCGGTTCTGCAACAGATGGCCATGACATGAGAGCATGGGTATTTGAACGCTTGCCATTCCCCACTCTCACGCTCATATCATCAAAGTCAACCTTGTACTTCCCTTGGTTCCTCCTCATAGCCACTAACCCAAAATCATCGACCTCATACACTGGGTCGATCTCATTGTAGCGGGTTACATTGTGACTGTTAGACAGTCTGCGGATTTCTTCAATCTTGGAAATCAAGATCTATATACAATGTCGAACCTGCTATTTGCTAGCCGTAGTATGTGTCAAGGTTGTCGTTAAAATAAGTTACCAACTTGTACAGTGTGCTGGTAACAATGGTGGTGATCGGTAGAGTTCGGACACTCTTTAGCACTCCATTGATGCATTCGACCAGATTGGTTGTCATGTGCCCCTACCTCCTTCCTTCATCATATGCCCTGGACCACTTCTCAAATGGTAGGTCATTGAAGAATCACTCAATGTCGGTATTCTGGGATAGAAGGTGATTATATCTCCTCTGGACATGAAGCCTTCTAAATTCGCTAAATACATGATAATAAGTCAATGTTAAACATTGAAAATACTCAATTTAATTAGTAAAGTACATTAATTGATAAATTAGGATACCTGTGTTGATCAGATACTTCTTCAACTTTTTGTTGTGGAACCTTGAGTTAAAATTCGATGAAATATGTCTTATGCAGTAGAAATGGTGAGCCATTGGGGGTCTCCATAAATTGTTTGACTCCACGATACTTATTATAGCAGGTGCACGATCTATAATTATTGACGCATCGTTCCTTTGACCGATGACGTGCAACCTTACCTTGTCGAGGAAGTACTTCCAAGAAGCCAAATCTTCAGATTCAACTATAGCGAATGCAACAGGTATAATTTTGTTGTTTCCATCTTGTGTTGCCTCCACAATGAAATGATAATTCATTTGTCGGTGATCTTGTCTGTTGGTTTGAGGAGTGCAGGAGTGTGGCCTCTGTCGTGTGTTATCTTCCATTCTGTCTCACGGACAACAACACTCCCCTTATATAAAACCTACATTCTTCCCCTTTTGCTCATTGGACAGCATACGCTCTACTCGAGCTTTTTACAACACGAAAATCAAGATTATTTCAAATGTGAAAGTCTTCAACAACACTAACTAGACTCTCCTTGTCATCGAACTCTTGGTGGACTTCAAAATTTCTTCCAGACTGCTATTGTGGAACACCTCGTTGTCCAACATCAATACTCAATGCATTGATAGCATTCCAATCCACGTGATGATAGAACTGCACATCCGGGGCTTCTTGACTAGTGCCTTCATCAACATCTAGTTGATGGAGAAATTCTTCTGGTACTAGTTCGACTTCATCATCCGATGATAGATTATCATCATCCCCGGGCTCGTACAGGTCATCATCTTCATCATCATCGCCATCCATCTCCACGTGAATTTCCATGCTCTGGGAGAGGTCCCAACTACACTTGTAGTTGTCAATCATTGCTTGAATATCTCCATCAGTGTTCAATTGAAGTGCAGAGTACACCACTGGGTTTCTTGAAAACAAATTTCAATAAGTCATCCTTCCTACATCGTATTCGCAACATAGTTGACGAATGGCCTCCGTGACAGATTGCTTCAGCATTTCGAAGGTGAAATTATCAGTAACCCGAAGGTGGAAGGTCTTAGTTTCTTGGCTAAAAGAGAAATAGAGGCTACCATGTGGATTGTAGGATACCTCAGCATTAATGAAAATTAGACAAGGATACGCCATATATTGTGGACTGATTGTAAGAAATTAGGCAGTTGTATGAGCTTGATAATGTGGATATTTAAGAGAGTGATAGATCATATTGAGAGAGAGGAGAGAGAGTTGAATGCTGAGAAGTGGTGCAATTGAAGTTTGCCACACTTCTGTATATAATTAATGAAAATGGGCACAGCCACATTGGTTAAAGATTTGAAATAAAGCACTCTGTAGACTCATTTCAAAAAGAAATGGTTGATATTAATTCGTGGGGTGGTGGGTCAGAGATATTATTGTTGCCCACTAGAGGACAATAGTCTGAGTCATAGAGTGTACAACATTGGTCAAAGATTTGAAATAAAGCACTCTGCAGACTCATTTCAAAAAGGAATGGATGATATTAAGTCGTGGGGTGGTGGGTCAGAGATATTATGGTTGCCCACTACAGGACAATTGTCTGAGTCATAGAGTGTACAACATTGGTCAGAGATTTGAAATAAAGCACTCTATAGACTCATTTCAAAAAAGAATGGCTGATATTAATTCATTGGGTGGTGGGTCAGAGAAATTATTGTTGCCCACTACAGGACAATTGTCTGAGTCATAGAGTGTACAACATTGGTCAGAGATTTGAAATAAAGCGCTTTGCAGACTCATTTCAAAAAGGAATGGCTGATATTAATTCGTTGGGTGGTAGGTCAAAGAAATTATTGTTGCCCACTACAGGACAATTGTCTGAGTCATGGAGTGTACAACATTGGTCAGAGATTTGAAATAAAGCACTCTACAGACTCATTTCAAAAAGGAATGGGTGATATTAAATCGTGGGGTGGTGGGTCAGAGATATTATTGTTGCCCACTATAGGACAATTGTCTGAGTCATAGAGTGTACAACATTAGTTAGACATTTGAAATAAAGCACTCTACAGACACATTTCAAAAAGGAATGGCTGATATTAATTCGTGGGGTGGTGGGTCAGAGATATTATTATTGCCCGCTACAGGACAATTGTCTGAGTCAGAGTGTACAACATTGGTCAGACATTTGAAATAAAGCACTCTACAGACTCATTTCAAAAAGGAATGGCTGATATTAATTCGTTAGGTGGTGGGTCAGAGAAATTATTGTTGCCCACTACAGGACAATTGTCTGAGTCATAGAGTGTACAACATTGGTTAGACATTTGAAATAAAGCACTCTACAGACTCATTTCAAAAAGGAATGGCTGATATTAATTCGTTGGGGGTGGGTGGTCGGAGAAATTATTGTTGTCCACTACAGGACAATTGTCTGAGTCATAGAGTGTACAATATTGGTCAGAGATTTGAAATAAAGCACTCTGCAGACTCATTTCAAAAAGGAATGGCTGATATTAATTCGTTGAGTGGTGGGTCAGAGAAATTATTGTTGCACACTACAGGACAATTGTCTGAGTCGTGGAGTGTACAACATTGGTCAGAGATTTAAAATAAAGCACTCTGCAGACTCGTTTCAAAAAGGAATGGCTGATATTAATTCGTTGGGTGTTGGGTAAGAGAAATTATTGTTGTCCACTATAGGACAATTGTCTGAGTCATGGAGTGTACAACATTGGTCAGAGATTTCACTCTGCAGACTCATTTCAAAAGGAATGGCTAATATTTATTACAGAATCAGTATTATTACTAAACATATAATGCCATTAGTTTTCCAAAATTTAATTCTAATGTCGTCCTCTCATCGCCTGTGCTCTACTTCGTGATACGGCAGGGTTTTCGAAGTCTTAATCATCCTCGTAATCAATGAGGATCTTAATTCTTTCCATGATTTCTTCAAGATCAATGTAGTTACAAATCATTATACGTACATCCGCATCAGTCTGTATGTATGCATGCGAGTAGTTGTACGAATCCTGGTCCATTCTAAGGTACACAATTGAATAGACATACAATTCATTGTTAGCAAAGTGTGATCGTACAATGTAGTTTAACGATGATTTTAAATGGTTAACACGTCTGGGATATTGAATGTCTGTATCGATTACTGCCCAATCCGGACCTCTTAAAAACCTTCCTCCATACTCTGTAGTTGAAGTTACATGGTTCACATGGACCGAGACAGGTATCATTGTTCTAAACAGAGCAAATATGAAGCAGAGATTAGTTCGTCGGCCATGGAGGTGTAGTCAATGTCGAATAGTTACAGCCAACACAACTATCAGAACAATCTATAAAGAAATACTAAACAATGCTGCAAAAAAGGCACCAAGAGATAGCCGGTGTACTAGCCGTTGCCAGATACAGTATATAAGGGGCTATGGGTTCCTCAACTTATTAAACCGGCATCTTGCACTTTGAAACTCTTTCAGCTACCTCACCCAAAAGAATCATATCATCTAACTCCGAGCTTCAAAATCCTAAAACACAATGGCTCCTAAAAAAGAAGTTCCAATGCAGGCATCAAAGACAACCAAGGGCAAACAAGTCTGTACCACACCAAAAATTCCACATCCAAATACCCATCATCCAAAAACTCTTGCATTAAAACCAAAATACAGGATACAATTAGATATCCCCGCACCACCTAACATGAAAGAAAATCTTTAATGTCTGATGCAGAATCAGGAACGAGAAACAATATCCCAGAGATTATCCTCATCAACAGTGATTCTTCAACAGCTAAAATGTCTGACCCTCTTACCGACTTTATGGTTGACTCCGATGTGTTTGTAGGTGCAGCACCTGATGACCCAATTGCCAATGAAGAATTATCTTCCGAGTCATACTCAATAGCTTATTCAGATGATATGGGCGACACTACCAAGCTCATAAAGTGCGTAGAAGAAAAATGGCTCGAGGGTTCTAGCAACTACAATCGCAATTGCTTTTACTAAATATTATTTTTTTTATAATTATTTGTTGATGTATTATGTAGCTCCTGCGATGTCAGATCGTGCCTTAAGCAAGCACCCAAAAAATGTTTACTTTTGTTTTTAAGTGTATTAGAATTTGTTTGTTTAAGATTTTTATCTTGTTATGTTTTCATTAATTGTAGAATCTGGAGGAATTAGTTATTATATTAAACATTGATGTTTAACTAGGTGTAATTTGTCAACAACGAGCAAGGAACATAATGTTCGATAAAACGTACAACCAAAACTAAGACTTGAATACAAAATAATTAATACATCATGGATCACCACCACCAATTCTTCTCCCTCGGCCAGCTCTGTTCCCCTTTCTTCCTCTTCTGACCTGCTCATACTCACTTGGAGTGTATCTCTATGGCGGTTTCATTGAATCAGGTCCCCTGAAGGTCATGTCCCATGTGCTTACAAGCGGTGGAGGGGTGGATGTGGTGGATTGTCCCCATAGGCCTAACTGTCTCCTCATATCATCGTCTGAGTCATCATCTTCAAAGTTCAAGTTGGCGAAGGTGGTGTTCATCTGCGTTGATCGCTCGGCCTGTGTGGTCGGCACGTGTCTACTGCTAGACCACGAGGACCCTTCCCCTGTAGGGACAACAATCTGGCCATAACCAGCTGCTAAATGCTCGTATGGATCTGAGTGTGAGGATGTATACGGACGCTAATCCCAACTGGCATTTGTTTGTTGTGTACCCCACGCGTTAGTACTAGGAACGCTAGTATGTGGGTATTCCCACGGGTTAATCATAGCCTGTGGGTCAGCCACTGTATGGTAAGCATAAGTGTCAGCATCCTCCAACCCAATCGTATCATACTGGCCTGTTTGTCCATGTCATTCTGTTAGTTCAGTCGTCTGCCCCCTCCCCCCACTGGGTAGCATGGGTCGTCTGACCACCGTATTGTGCAGATCCCCATGTGCTGGGGTCAGAGCGGTACGGGCGATCCCACACACTTTCATATTCACTCGAGAACGACGGTTGTGGGATATGTCCAGCTTGACCGTTGTAAAACTTCCGGTACGGGATCAGTTACTGGAGCCTGTGGGGTCGGGCGCACTTCACTCCTTGGTTTTCTTTGTGTTGCCCTTCTACTTGGATTATTGTTGCATGAAAAGAGAGGCTGGTAAATGACCACAGGAGGTGGGGCATGATGATCAACAGGAGTCTGGTAGTGAGCGTAGCGCTGGTGGGACGATACACCTGTTTTCTGTGACAAATAGCCGGCGTAGTCACCTACAGTAGGGATATAGTGCCGAATCTGCTCTAAGCCATCATCCTACGAACATAATCATAGTATTAGTAAAATCAGTTCAACCTTGTAACTATAGTTGAAATAATAAGCGCTAAAAATAACCAATTAATATGATTACCATTATGGTCTATCTTCGTGTCTCGCTTGTGTACCACCTTACACTGTGTCTATAATACCACTGCATGTACTCGAAGTGCGCTGTCAATGGAACTACGAATGGGTAATCTATGAGCCTTATAAGTCTGTAAATCCTGTCATTCCATAGCTCGATATACCTAGCGTTCACATTGCCCCAGTCCACCTCCACCCGGCCGGTTCGCTTTTGATTGTGCAGCTTATCACAATCCAGTGGCAATGCTGGTATCGGTTTATCACGTCCAAATTGTCTCATCACCCGATTTGGCTGATGCCCCTCGACTATTTTGTTAAGGATTAGTGGAACAACTACAGCGGCTGTTTCTGGTGGGGCATCACCGTATGGTTGCCAAACCCACTACAAAATTAAATAATAATAAATATTTAAGGCATATAAATATCAGGAATTACGTAATTGTTCATAGGTTTGTAGTTCAGTAACACTTGCGTGATCATCAGTGGGTGGAACTGGGATAGAATCAATGACAACACGAGTAGCCTGCAACTTACTTGTTTTCACCATTGGATTATCCCAACTACAAGTGAACACATACAAAGCTTATTAAAACATAATGATAAGAAGTGCAGTGCAGTTATTAAATTAAAGAGTAAATTACTCACAACCCCTTTGAGGTTTTGGGATATTACTAATAACCCCCCTATGGTTAAACTAATTATTTGTAACCACCCTGAACTTATGAGAATCTTAACTTTGAACCCCCATCGTGTAACTCCGTTACCCTAACATTATGTACCTGCTGACATGTAAAATAATTTAAATTGGAAATACCACAGTGTAAAATCAAATCCCTAATCGGCCTTTTTGGAAATGCCACAGTGTAAAATCAAATCCCTAATCAGCCTATTCTAACTTACTCGCATCCTCTCTCTCTCGTTCGATTTGGGGAAATTACCGTGACTTTTCTTTGTTCTTCTTCCTCTCTTCTTCAAATCAAAAACCCTAACTTTTATCATTGTTCTACCGCTCTTCTCCGTATGCTTATTGCAATCTCTCTCGTGGAACTGGTCTGATGGAGGTACTATCTCAATATTCATTCCCATTCTGTAATTGCCATTCATACTATATTCAGCAATGACGCTGGTGTAGGTTTTATTGTTTCTATTTCCCATTCAAACTATATTCAGCAATGACGCTGGTGTAGATGTGTTGTTTCTGTTTAGCATACTGAATAATGAAGTGTAATGAGTAAGCCTACCACATTTCAGTGTGTTACCGTTTGATTTTGTTGCTTTTGCTAGGGATGACTAATTACAGTCAAACTCCAATAGTTGCTCACGGGCTCTATGTGCAAAGTGTGGTCTGCTCACGGGCTCTAATTTCAGTGTGTTACCGTTTGAATGTGTGGTTTGCTCACTATATCTACAAAGTTTGAAATTGAATTCTGTTTAGCGTACTGATTAATGTAGTGTGCTGAGTAAAACTACCACATTTCAAATTGTTGCAGTTTGATTTTGTTGTTTCTGCTAGGGATGACTAATTAAAGTCATTTTATAAGTTTGCTCTCGGGCTCTATTGAAAATGGAAGTGTGGTCTGCTCACATTTTCGCAAAGTTTGAAATTTATTTCTGTTTAGCGTACTGATTAATGTAGTGTACTGATTAATGGTTTGTTTTCGTTATTGTAGTTTGATATACATTGGCTAACGGTACACTATGGGGAGTTTGAGTACGACATTATTGATGTTGATCCGAATGAGTTCCTTTGTCTTGACTTACTTACGACCCTCGAAACAGAAGCATATAAGCAGGGTGTGCTTCCTTGCAAAACTCCAATGGTTAAGTTCAAGCATCCACAATCTATGAAGTTGATATGTATCAACAGCGATAGAGACTTAATGGAGATGTTTCGGTTATACCAGGGTCAAAGAGACATTGACATATATGTAGAAGCAAGCCCTGGCCGTCTCATTTGGTGAAAATTTGGATGGATTGGAGAAACAAGAATAAAGAAAAGGAGACGACAAGGGCTGAGTACTACACACGAGAACTCAAGGGATTCAGACAGTGAGGATAGTGTTGAAATCCTAGACATTGAGAGTCCAGTCCCACTTGCGACTATGGATGAGGATGAGTGGGAACGGCTGTATGGTGGTGAAAAAGAATCAGATTCTCCTAAAAATGACATACCTATTTCAAATCAGCCTGAGCAGGATGTGTTGGATGCCACTGACTTAACTTAAGCTCCTTATGTTGAGCCAACTCAAGAACCTAATGCTGAAAACTCAACGATGAGTGTAATCTAGAGAATGAAAATAGACAGAGTGAGGAAACTGATGGAGATACAATTTCAGAGGATTCTTGGCATGATAATACTCCATCTGAGAGAGATTGGCTAGACAATGACAACGATGAGGAAGATAAGGAAGTTTTAGAAGATATTGTGGATGAGGGTGTTCTTGAAGATGATGAAATTGGGAACTTAGAAAATGTCCAAGAAGGTGGCTACTTCTCAGGTGATGAGGAAGATGAGATTCCACCAAGTGCCCCTTACATAAAGATTGGTAAGTGGTTTGAGTTTGCAAGTGATGGGTCTGTTACTTTAGAAGTTGGACAGCTTTTTACAAATAAGAAACACTTCTTGAATGTGATGGAGGAATATTGTTGTGGGTATGGATTTGAAATGTTGAGACAAAAGAATGAGAGAGATAGGTTCACCGTGTTTGTAACAATAATGTGGAATGCCCTTGGAGAATACATGCTAGTTTGTTGCCAGATGGAATTACTTTTCAGATTAAAACACTTCGTCTTGAGCACACATGCACAAGGGTTTCATACAGCAAAGCGGTCACAGTTAGGTGGATTATGGAGCATATAAAGGAAGATGTTAGAGCTAATATAAAAATTCTATTAGTGCTCTAAAGGTGATTCTTCAAAGGAAAAAGGGTGTTGAAGCACCATACATTTCATTGTACAGAGCAAGGAGGAACATCTTAGAGGAGCTAGATGGTAGACACGACACATCATTTGCTCATCTTTACCAATACACTCAGATGTTATTAGAAAGGAACCCTGGTAGTATAGTGGACATCCAATACGATCATGCTCCAGATCGTCTACATGTTTTCATGAGGCTTTTTATCTGCTATTCAGCACTTAAGGAGGGATTTGTTCTAGGCTGTAGACCTTTCATAGGTGTTGATGGGTGTCATCTGAAAGGGCCCTTTGGTGGAGTCCTACTTAGTGCAATAGCAGTTGATGCAAACAATGGATTTTTTCCACTAGCTTTTGTTATTGTACAGAGTGAAACAACTAAGACATGGAAATATTTTTTCCAAAATTTGAAGTAGGTTGCTCCTTACGAAGAGAGGAAGAAATGGGTTATAATTTCTGACCGGCAGAAGGTATTTATTGTTGACTTCTTTTGTAGCATATGTATTAAAGATATAACATCATAATTAACATTACATGTCTAACATTGTTTGTGGTGTGGTTCATTGGTAGGGTGTTGATCCAGCATTAACTGGTGAGCTACCGGAAGTGACAAGAAGAATTTGTTGTAGACACTTATATGCAAACTTCAGAAAAGATAATCCCGGTTCGATATTGAAGAAACATTTTTGGGCTGCTGCACATGCATACAACAAGAAATACTTTGGTAATCCCATAACTGCGGTAAAAAACTTCTCCTTACAAGCATACAACTATCTGAGGAATGTTGAAGTTGATATGTGGTGCAGACACAAGATGTTGTTTTATGTAAAGTGTTTCGAGGTAACTACCAACTTTGTAGAGTCTTTTAACTCTAAGTTGGGTGATTCTAGAGAGAAACCAATTTTGATGTTGTTGGAGGCAATTAGACGAAAGCTCATGGTCAAATTAGAGAAACGGAAGGAAGATGTACAAAAATGGAAGAGCAATATACCACCAGTTGCAAAGAATATAATTGATGTTAGGGTAAACCAAGGAAGACATCTTGATGTAAGAGCCGAAAGTCATATGAAATTTGAAGTAGGGCCTTTCGAGTTGTATTATGTGGTTGATTTGGTTGAAAGGAGTTGTGATTGCATGACTTGGGTTATATCTCGAATTCCTTGTTCACATGCTATTGCTGCTATGAGATCTTAGAAGGGACCCCATTGAATTTGTCCATGAGTATTACAGTAAAGATGCGTATACACACACTTACTCGAAATGCATTACCCCGATACCACATGTTGCTATGTGGGTTGAATCAGGGTCGATTGAGATGGATCCACCACCACTTCATAGGATGCTGGTAGACCTAAAAACAAAGGAGGCTAGAGGAAGGTGAGGAAATTCATTTTCAGAGGTCTACCAATGTGTGTTGTAGTGTTTGTAAGCAACCCGGACATAATAAGAAAGGTTGCTTACATAACAAGAATAGAGCTGGGGGTAAAGGGAAGATAAAGTGAAGGCAAAAAAGAAAGTTAGTGAAAGTTCTTCTACATCTAGGTATGTCTTTGTCCCATTTTGTTAATTCAACCGTTTTAGCATAAAGCTCTTAAAATAATGTGTTACTATGTAACGTTGCAGGTTGACAAAGAAGGATTTGAAAAGGAAAAAAATAGCTGAAAGGCGAGCTCAAGATGGAAACAATGATGATGCGGATGCAAGTTCTTCCGTAAGAGAGCGACAGCTGATGGGGAGGTGTCTACGAGGAACTGAGAAGTAAATATAGCTAGTGAACAGAGAGTATACTTTTTGGTTTTTGAGAGCATTATAGACTTTAGCCACTAAATCCTTTTTTGAGTGATGAAGTGATTTGTATATGGTCGTGGTGGACTGTACCTGGCCATGTCTTTTGAACTTTTACATGGTCGTGGAGTACATTGGTGTATATTGTTGCTTTAACTACTGTATAACATTCCACTGTTTTTTAACTGATTAAAGATCAAATGATTGGGGTGGTGTAATTGCTGCCGGAAATGTAACTGATGACTTGCTGAATTGCTACTGGAAATATAACAGTCCACTGTTTTTTTGGAAAAGCAGTTTTGTTTTGTTTTGGCAAAAGCAACTGCTGACTTGCTGCTGAAAATGTAACTGGTGATTGTTACATCAGTTTTTTTTTCTTGCAATAATGTAGATGATGATGTATTTGCTGCTGCTGTTAAACTAATGCAACAATGTAACAGAATTGCTGCTGAACTGTTGTGTTGTTGCTTTTTCTGCAATTAATTATTGCAGTTGGACTATTGTGTTGTTTCTTTTCTGCTACAACATTGAAGCCAAGAATGTGTGTCTTCCTGTGTGGATAATCAGCTCCATATATGGAGCTATGGTCTCTGTTGTATCTGCTATAGCATTGTTATGATTCTTTTCGGAAACTTGAAAACAGTTGGTGTTTTGTTGCTTTTTCTGCAATCAATGCAGAATCTGTAAACATAATTCATTTACTGTAAGTGGAGAGTATTAGGAGATTATGATGTCTGTTTGAAACTTGAAAACAGTTGTTGTTTTGTTGCTTTTTCTGTAATTAATGCAGAATTTGTAAACATTATTCATTTACTGTAATTAAAGATTATCAGGAGATTATAATGCTTTTCTGAAACTTGAAAACAGTTGCTGTTTTGTTGCTATTTCTATAATTAATGCAGAATTTGTGAACATAATTCATTTACTGCAATGAGATATTATTAGTTACTGTAATTGGAGATTATCAACCACTTCAAAAACATCTTCTTCAGTTGCTGTTTTGTTGCTATTTATGCAATTAATGCAGAATTTGTAAACAGAATTCATTTACTGCAATGGAAGATTATCAGTTACTGTAATTGGAGATTATCAACCACTTCAGAAACATTAAAACAATTGCTGTTTTGTTGCTATTTCTATAGTTAATGCAGAATTTGTGAACATAATTCATTTACTGCAATGAGAGATTATTAGTTACTGTAATTAGAGATTATCAACCACTTTAGAAACATCTTCTTCAGTTGCTGTTTTGTTGCTATTTATGCAATTAATGCAAAATTTGTAAACATAATTCATTTACTGCAATGGAAGATTATCAGTTACTATAATTGGAGATTATCAACCACTTCAGAAACATCTTCTTCAGTTGCTGTTTTGTTGCTATTTATGCAATTAATGCAGAATTTGTAAACAGAATTCATTTACTGCAATGGAAGATTATCAGTTACTGTAATTGGAGATTATCAACCACTTTAGAAACTTTAAAATTGTAACTAGAAGATTATATTAACCACTTCAGTTTTATACAAACCATCTTCACTGCTGAGATTAGTCAAGCTGTGAAACAACAATACAAAATAATTCCAATAACTAGAACAATACTACAAGCCTCCTTACTACATATGAAACAGTACAACTCCAATAGTAGCACTAGAAACAACATCACTTTCTATGTTGTCTTTAGAAACAACACGACAACAGCTCCAATAACAACATAGGAAAGAACTACAAGCTTAAAAAATTCACTCTTCATAATGGTGGCTTGTTTGAGGACAATGGTTCTCAACTCGTTCAACGCATCTTTCAACTCTTTGATCACCTCTTTAAGTGACATATTTTCATGGTTAACACCTGCCTGGTTCACCTTCTCACCGTACAAATCTGCTCTTAGCAAGTGCAGGTTGTGTTCCACCTCATACCACCATTTGAAGAATCGGCACGAATCACACCGGTAGAACAGTTTTTGACCGTTTTCAGAAGTAGTAGCAATCAAAAGCTTGGCATTCTTATTGCATTTGCATTTAATATTGACAAAGATAAACTTGCTCAAACTCACTGAACTATTTGAGGATGACATGTTGATGGTAACCTATCAATTAACCAACATCACAGCAGCAGTTTGAATATTCTGCTATATTGACAATCAATCATAAGAATTCAATGGTAGAAAAAATGAGTATTCAGCAATCTAAAGAACAGAGATATGCATTCTTTCAGCAGAACAGTCAGACTTGCAATTTTGTAATCTAGAGAACAGTAATACACATTCTTTAGACAAAACAGTAACAATTTAAATTCCTTGTTACTTACAAAAGAGGGTTTCACAACAGAAGCCACAACTTTAACTAATACTTCTTTAAGCAGCAGTTTGAATATTCTGCAATATTGACAATCAATCATAAGAATTCAATGGTATAAAAAATGAGTATTCAGCAATCTAGAGAACAGAGATATGCATTCTTTCAGCAGAACAGTCAGACTTGCAATTTTGTAATCTAGAGAACAATAATACACATTCTTTAGACAAAACAGTAACAATTTAAATTCCTTGTTACTTACAAAAGAGGGTTTCACAACAAAAGCCACAACTTTAACTAATACTTCTTTAAGCAGCTGTTTGAATATTCTACAATATTGACAATCAATCATAAGAATTCAATGGTAGAAAAAAATGTGTATTCAGCAATCTAGAGAACAGAGATATGCATTCTTTCAGCAGAACAGTCAGAATTGCAATTTTGTAATCTAGAGAACAGTAATATTCATTCTTAAGTAAAATGCCTTACTCCATTCCTAGAGGAATGATTGATCAAGCATTACAAAACGCCTTAATTCAATGGTCAACCATGCACGAAAATGAGTGATTGAGAGAGAATGATGCGCATACTTGGAAAAACTTGATTACAGTTGGAGTGGTAAAATTAATCGACTAGAATGTAGATGACCGATTTGAAGAATAAAACTAGTTCAAGGGGTTTATGATTATAGCTTCAGATGTGGGAAAACATAATGGGGAATTGGAGAAAATGTCATGATTTGGGGAAATAGACCAGTTCGATGAGAAATTTGGGAATGATTTCACGATTTGGGACCAGTCGATTATCAACAGTACAAAAAGAATTTTAGTGGCTGCAGTGATATTTGAAGAGTCAAATTGGGTGGAATTGCACAACCCACGGTAGGTGCGTAAGTGCAGAATAATGAAAAACCCAGTCGTTCTTGTTATGGATTCTTATAACATATGTATTGTTCACAGTGGGTTGTGCAATTCCACCCAATTTGACTCTTACGCGTAATATATCATTTTTTGCACTTACGCGTAACAGATCACGTCTTCTGTATTAGTAGGTTGTTTTGGAACTCAAAAAAAGGCAGGGAGTCTAGCATATGCCCACAGTGTAATCAACTTAGTGGCTGCCGTGATATTTGAAGAGTCAAATTGGGTGGAATTGCACAACCCAAGATAGGTGTGCGCTAATAGTGTCGACCCCCAACTGTACTGACCACACTCAGAAAAATCTCTCAGCAACTCCAGATATCCACAGTCAATGGTGCGACTATGCGACATGGACTGGGCATCAACATCCCACCGATCAACTGCATGATCCATGTTCTTGCGTAGCGCTGATGGACCACATCTGGCCAATTGAAGAATGCATTCTAATCATCACTGTTGACCTCGAATGTCTTCTGTAACCATAACAGTGAAACCTTGTAACCTCTAATTGAATTTGGTTCCGGTCTTTGATCCAACAATTTTCACACAAATCTGCAACAGGCTGATTCATCCGAACAATGACAGCTCCTTCCACCTTCAACCCAAACAAATGATGTACATTTTCCAGAGTTATGGTTGCCTCACCAAAAGGCATCATGAAAGTGTGAGTCTCTGGTCTCAATCTTTCAACAAGTGCGCTGACGATGCATTGTCAGCGTTGATTCTAAAAAATGCTGGCCCCAGAAAACCAGCTTCGTTGATGTAATGATGAAGTGCATAGTGTGGAAGTACCACTTCCAAATTTCGGGGCTACAACTTCCTCTCAGTGTATTTTGGATTTTGCATTACCTACATGCCATGGTTAGACAATTTAAGGTTATGATCCAATATAAATATTGAACAAAATGTACTAAAGTTGTACGGCGTATCAACGTACTGGATCATCTGAAAAAAGAGTTACTGATATGTGAGTGGACTGGTATGTGAACAATTCATTGTCCTCGGGTCCCACCTCAGCAGCTTGGCGCTGGAATTGTTGAGTCATCTACATAAACAATAACATATAAACAATTAAGAGAGATAACAAGGGCTAAATTGTAATACATATGTTATAAGAATCCATAACAAGAACGACTGGGTTTTTCATTATTTTTAAACAAGTGTAACAAACCTTCGCTAGCTTGTACAAATTAGGACATAATCATAGACCTGCATTTAAAAAAAATTGCATAACATTATAATAACATTAACATAAACAATTAAGGCATAAAACCACCAAAATTTGTGATTTTGCAACTTATAAAATAAATGGATAATGTAATTAAGAATTTAAATTATATTAATGAGCATTATAATTGTAAAAAAAATTGCATAACAATATAATAACATAAACAAAATTAATTAGTGCATAAAACCACCAAAATTGGTGATTTTGCAACTTATAAAATAAATGGACAATATAATTACGAATTTAAATTATATTAATGAGCATTATAATTGTAAAAAAAAGGAAAATTATAATAAACATAAACAAAATTAAATTAGTGCATAAAACCACCAAAATTGGTGATTTTGCAACTTATAAAATAAATGGAAAATTAATTACGAATTTAAATTATATTAATGAGCATTATAAATGTAAAAAAAATTGCATAACACTAGTTAATATTAACATAAACAATTAAGGCATAAAACCACCAAAATTGGTGATTTTGCAACTCATAAATAAATGGACAATGTAATTACAAATTTAAATTATATTAATGAGCATTATAAATGAAAAAAATTATATAACACTATAATAACATTAATACATAATTAAGGCATTAAACCACCAAAATTGGTGATTTTGTAACTCATAAATTAAATGGCCAATTTAATTATGAATTGAAAAATTGTTAATGAGCATTATAAATGTAAAAAAAATGCATAACACTATAATAACAATAACATACATAATTAGTGAATAAAACCACCAAAATTGGTGATTTTGTAACTCATAAATTAATTGGAAAATTTAATTATAAATTTAAATATTATTAGTGAGCATTATAAATGTTAAAAAAAGTACATAACATTATAATAACATTAACATAATTAATTAAGGCACAGAACCACCAAAAATTGGTGATTTTGTAACTCATAAATTAAATGACCAATTTAATTACGAATTTAATTATTGTTAGTGAGCACTGTAAATGTAAAAAATAGTCACAACATTATAATAACATTAACATAATTAATTAAGGCATAAAATCACTAAAATTGGTGATTTTGTAACTCATAAATTAAATGGTTAAATTAATTACGAATTTAAATTATAAAAGTGAGCATTATAAATATAAAAAAATACATAACAAAATAATATATTAACATAATTAATTATTGCATAAAATCAAGAAAAATAAGTGATTTTGTAACTCATAAATTATTGCTCTCTGATCTCACCCGGTCAACAGCAAGAGGTCAACAGCAAGAGGCGTTCGTTTGGGTCGTGACACCGATGTTCTTGCCACTGCTACTGAAGTTGTTTTGCTATTTGTTGCAGGTTGCCTGAGGATTGAGCTTGATGATTCACTGCTTTTACCCAGAGGCTGCAATTAGAGTAGAACGCAGCAACGTCAATCCTCGTGGATTCGATATCACCAATAAAACATTTCTTTAGGTCAGAAATGAATAATAATGTAGCAAATAACAATTAAGAAAAGGATTATGATACAGCAGAAGAAGTCGATTAGGAAAATTTTCCTATAGAATCAGAGTGGACACCAATATACTACTATTAAGCATGGCAACGAGAAAAAACAAGTTTTTTATGAAGTTTCTATGTGCATGTGGAGTATACTTGTCCAAAGCTTTAATAGAACTTGATACTCGCCTTTACCAATTGTGCACCAGCAGAATCCAATTTTTTTGAAATCTCATGCCCTTGTAAGCTGGTAACCGTTTCTTGAAAGTGGACTTGGGCTTTACCTTAGTTTGTAAACAACTCATCGTAAAGACAAGGAAATCCATGAATCTAAAATAGTGGAGCAGTTTAAGTAATTCACTCACAATGTTTCCATGATGCTGGTCGGTAACTTTTACCCCTGGAAGAAACAGTCATACTGTCAATGATAAGAACATGAGCTAATTTTATTTTGAGATTTAACATGCACAAAAAAATTGAATAAAGATGGGCTATATTTCAAAGAAAAGAGTACATCTATATATTAGGAACAAGTCAACTGAAAGAATTTCAAGACATATGGTCTCCAGGCAGTTCCCTCCTCGAATCGGATGAAGTATATAGTATATACATATAATAAGATAGCAGATATAATGTAGAGAATAATCACCATGGCCGCCCATGGACTCTGTTCCTTCATATATTTCACTTTTAACTGAATTCACCGGAGTGAACCCGCTTCTCTGAATCGAAGCTCTGATATCACTGAAGAGATCAGCCTCGAGACTTGCAAGATCCACAGTATCACTCTCAAGAGTTGACAATGAATCAGTGGATTGACTTATATCCTCTTGAATTCCTGGTAACATTTGCCTGGTTTTGCTATCACTATGAACAGCTCGTTCAATGATGCTTGACAATTCATCAGGATCGAGGACACCTAACCGTTCAAAGGAAATATCTTAAAAGATAAACATAAGCAATACAAATGAAGTTGTCAAATTCGGATCTACTAGAAACAAACCTGCGCAGGTGAAGAAGGCACTATCCCAGGCTAATCTTTGGCGAAGATTATGTTTGTCATCTCTGGAGATGTCTGGTTCAGTGGAC
Organism: Limonium bicolor; assembly: GCA_023374045.1. Taxonomy (NCBI): domain Eukaryota; kingdom Viridiplantae; phylum Streptophyta; class Magnoliopsida; order Caryophyllales; family Plumbaginaceae; genus Limonium; species Limonium bicolor. Next base: position 88,756,424 of record CM041777.1, on the reverse strand, counting down.
TCAAATGGAAAACACATTTTCTCCCTCCACTGACTTCTTTATCTTTTCATCCAACAAGCCAACCTCTGCATCCAGAATTTAGTAAATACGTCAACGGAAACTAAATATTGCTAAGCATCCAACCTCACGCGGATATTCGAAACAGAAGCAAAAGAATAATTATGGTTTCCCGTTGATAAAAAAAAAATCCGTTAAGAACGAAAGAAGAGCAAGAGATTGCAAAAGATATTCAAATCCGCACAGATAACTGCGATTAAAAGGGAAGTCAAGTACTACAATACTCGGTAGACCGAATCTATCTACAAATTGAGCGTCAAGCTATGTCAATTTCCATTACAAATGAGGATCAAGAAATTGTTGAATTCAGTAAACTTTCGAGTGGTAAACACCCAGTACGAGCACTCGATAAAAATTCGTAATGGCAGAACCTGCACTGCAAGACAAGAGGTAATCATCTTGCTCGAAGACGTCAAAGAGAGATCCACCATCTGTCACTCCCCAATTTGTTTGATCAATCGACAAATTTTCAGGCTCTTCCATATGGCATAGATGCACAGACAGATCTAACAACGCTGTAGAATCACGTAAGCTTCAAAGTAGCTGCGCTTGCCGTAGATTATGTCGAAGAGAAATTTCAGTGAAGTGAGAGAGATGAAATGAGTCTCAAAGATTGAGGAATGGAGAAAATGAGCGGTTTCTCGTTTGAACTTGGAGAGAAGCGGCAGTTTACTGTGGGAGAGAGGAGAATTTGGTCGTTTCAGGAAAGAGGGGGAGAGGAAGGAGTGGGGACTTTTTTTATTTTCTTAGGAAGAGGGATATAGAGAGGAGTAGGGAGAATACGGTAATCTCATCTAGATTCTGAATTTCCAACCGACAGCCACATTTTAACTTCAAAATGGAAGTCCGACGAGGTTTAAGTGACCGTGATTCATTCTAGAGTTGGATCAATCCGTGCACCTCCTTTGGAATCCGTATTTGTTGATGTAATTTTTAATTTCCATAACAATTGATCTTCAGTAACTATCTCAACCTCATCCAAGGGAAGAACCGACGAGAAGGATAGAATGAATCACGGTCCCTATGTGAGCATCTTCCTTCATGGCAATACGAATGCTAAAGACTGCAGAAAAATTTGGTATCCCCAATTGAATGTTTTGAAAACTTTACTGAATGAATCACGGTCACTTAAACGAGTAGGGAGAATTCGTTTCCGTCATCTTCCTTCATGCCAATTTGGCTATTTACATAATAGAGTTCTGTTGGATCAATTTCTTATTATTACAGAATTAGTACAACTTAAAGATGCTTCAACTTTTATACTAGAATAATTTTCAAATGTCTTCTTAAAGAAATCACTATCAAATAGTTAAAAGACCTAAATTAAATTGGTCGCGTAAACACTGGATCATAGGCTTTGGACTTACACTATTATGGTATCTTCTAATCGTATTATATATTTTGATTGAAATAGTTACGTGAATACTGGCTGCCTAGGTCGACCTGATAGACCATAAAATATTAATATAGAAATGGATAGGGGCCGCGCGTACGCAGGCCCCCACTGTCACAAATTTTGACGTACATTCTTCCACTATGGGAAGATGTTGAGCTAATGCATTTCTTAAGTGCAATAGAAACCATAACCCAGGCCACTGTCCTTAATGATCGCCAGTAGACCCCGTCCAGGTAAGTATGTTGAATGTGGTGCATGCTTCACTATTTATTTTCACTCATGTATGTCAGTCAGCCTGTCAGATGCTCGATGTCAGATGATGACAACCGTATAGAACGACCTACAATGGTTGGTCGTGTAGTTTTTTTTTTTCTTCTCATCTTGCTTTGTGACTGCTGGGCGTGCCCAACTCTATCTCCAAAAGTTTCAACAAAAAAGCAACACGGTTTAATGGATGCTTAGAATAGAGAATTTGTTGACCTTTGGTAAACTTCAATCACATCGCCCAGATCTTCATTTTTGTAGACAATTGTCCATTTACCCCTCAGTCTATATAATCTTGTTCCCAAAATCCTAGCATTAGCTGCACAAAAGCGATAAGCCAATAGTTCAACAAACCTCAAAGAACGACCAAATTTGTAAATGAAGAAACAATGAACTTGAAAAGAAGGAGATTTCAGTCACCTTGAAATATTAGTGTATCCGACCAGTGCCACCGCAACAAGTTTGGCTAATCACTTTTGTCTTCTGTTACTACCCGTGACTGGAAGGGAAGTGGAAACTTTGCTAGCTGCTCCTTAAAGGCCAAGTAATTTACAAATTTCTCAAAGACAATGAATTGGTCCTTAATCTGACTTCAATTTTAATTTTTGCACATTTTACCTTTTGAGAGTTAGCTTTGCTAAAGATAGTTACATTTCGTATGTGTATGAACATCTATCAATCTATAGCACCTCTTGTTGTGGGTGAGAAATTCCATTGAACAATATTTGATCTTCAGTAACTGTCAAGTGATTGACATCCGAGTGGTAGAGGACTGAAGAAGGGGACGGAAGGTCCTGAGTTCGAATCCTCTTACCACCCACTTTGGTAGGGGAAAGGAGTTTATTCTCTATTATTCATTCTGGGGGAGTGGAGGATGGAGTTTTCTCTCCGATTACCCAACCTGGTGGAGGAATACTCTCCGATACCCAGCCTGGAAGAGTCGTCAGAGATGCAAGGGAGGTGCGCCGTGAAGGACGGTGGTGGGGAAAGGAGTTTACTCTCCGATTACCCAGCCTGGAAGGTAGTAAGAAGAGGTCAATGAAGGTCCCTAGGACAAGATTTCTAAGCTTAGATTCTGTGTAAGGTAGGACTAGAATGGTTATGTAAGAGTTGAGTCGGTGTATCCTGCGGGAAAGACATTCATGCCTCAGTACTGCTATGTAAGCTGGGCAAACCAGCCAATTATCAAAAAAAAAAAAAAATGATCTTCAGTAACTATCTATACCTCATCCAAGGGAAGAACCGACGAGAAGCATAGAATGAATCGTGTCCCTATGTGAGCATCTTCCTTCATGACTGCAGAAAACTTTTCTGAATCCAATCAATGGAACACTAAGCAAAGAACGGATTAGACCTCAGCTATTAGATATAATCTGGTAATTGAATGAGTTTAACTGCAAAAAAAGATCACATATCGCTCTAAAGTGAACCGTGTATGTTTGGGCGAAATTTTCCAACTTAAATTGGTAGGGGCCGCGCGAACGCAGGCCCCCTCTACCACAAATTTTGACGTACACTCTTCCACTTGGAAGATGTTAGACCGATGCATCTCCTAAGTGCAATGGAGACCATCGACCCAGGCCACAAGCCTTGTTGATCGCTCGTAGACCCCGTCCAGGTAAGTATGTTGCAAGGATGAACGTGCTTCATTATTTGTATCTTCTCCGCAGCTTTCAGCTTCCGTGGTTCTCAATGTGGGATGTGGACTAACTGAAACAGCCTCATATCATCTGTCGTCTCTGCTTTCTCGGATTCATCTGTCATCTCCCCAGTTACTCGCTCCGCAACACAAGCCAAAGAGATAGTGATGTACATCTGGGTTGCACATCAAATACAGAAGCGATGCCCATGTCTGCTCTTGTCGTCTCACAATGAAGAAGCGGTTGATCTTCAGTAACTTCAATCGAATCGCTGAAATCTCCATTCTAGTAGCAATTAGTAAACACTTGCCCACTAAACCGTTTTTTATTCGTTTGGCTGAATCCCTAACATTAGCTGCGCCACTTAAAGCAATGAACACGTATTCAATGGATCTGTGACTGTGAGCAAGAACGGTAGCAATAATTACTACGTTAAGGGTTGTGAGCTGTCGAAGAGCTACCACAGAGAGCTTGTTGTAGTTGCACCAGCCAGTGACAAAACAATAATAATGCAAATGCGACTACAATTCACTCGTTTCAAGTTAAATAAGCTTCAATCACAGGCTGGACTTTGCGTTGGGTGTGCAGATCAGAAGGATCTCATGAATATTCTTGTATCTGTTCCTGGCGGGAATCTGGTTAATTGGTAAGAACTGGTAATATACTACTGCTGGTACTCTGCTCGTTGAATTTGAATAAATTGAGAAACGTGTTCTGAATTTCCCCTGTACCGGGCGAGGTTTAAGTGACCGAAACGAATTCTCCGTCACTGACGGATCAGTATGTTGAAATATCAATGCCGGTCCGTGATGGACTTAGATTGTGTATGATGATACTGTACAACAAGTCCTCTACTTTACGAGTGTTTTAAAAATCATAAAAACAATCTCATTTGTCATTTTTAAATCAAATTGGTATGCAATATTGTGTTGGCTTTTTTCCTTTCACAATGTCTTAACATTATTATTACATAAAAATTCATCAATTATACAAAGTTTTTACATGACTATATACATGCATATATTACTATTGTATAATAATTTTAAAAATTTATAATATTTGTCGCATATATATAATGGAGTATATATCAATTCAAAATACATGACTTAATCAACTGAATAATTGAATTGATATACACTTAACTAATTTGTATAGATGTGTAAAAGATAAATACTATTATTAGATTAAGAAAGTATTATTAAATAATCATATATATGTGCATATAGTCATATAATTTACTATATAATTGGTGACTTATTTTATGACCATTATAAGTAATTATATTATTGAAGTATTGTAAAAGAAAGGAAAGTTATAAATTAAAGCTAAGTGAATGTTACCGTTACCTCTTTAATTAGAACCAATTACATTGTTGGTATATGTAGTTGGCTGATTAAAAAAAAATAAAGAGAGAGAAATACAAGTAATGAAATGCATAGTCTAGAAAACATAATTAAATACTGATCAGAAGAAAATAAAAGAAGTTGCATATTCTCGAGGTCTCATGCACCTACAAATGATCTTAAATGAATAATTGATTTGCCATACACAAAGATCCAACGGTTTATATTTAGTCTGTCACAAACGGAAAAAAATACTTCCGTCACAATACTCTCCCTATACCGGTGTACCTTTTGAACTGTTGGCGGGAGCAGATTTGATGATTGACCATAAATCTTCGTCAGTTTGACGGACATAATCTCAGCCATTTATTTGCAATAAAGACAAAAAACTGTGTATAATTTCAATGTGAAGCATGCAAGACGTTTATTTTATTTTGTTTTTTCCTTTTTACATGACAACCTACACTAAAAACCGTGGTATATTTGTATATTCTGTTTGGACTTTTTTTATTCACTCTATCATAAGATAATTATTGTACAAATTACTAATTACATTCTTCTTTTTTATATAATTACATACACATATAGTATGAGTATTAAATAATTTTTAAATAACATACAGACTGGTCACATAAACTTGTACGAATCATTAAATATGTACATCCTTAGATTAACACTTGTACATATAAGGGAGAAAACTTGTATAGATGGTCATACAAACATGTACGGATGTTCATTAAAACATATACATTATGATAAATGAACATGTACATTCTCACATTTGAACATGTACATCGTCACTTTAAAACATGTACATTCTCACATTAAAACATGTACATTCTTACATTAAACATCATCACATTAAAGTATAGAACGACTTCCAAATAGATTACCCTAACCCCACACACCCTAAAACCGGCCATAGGAAAGCTAAAAGATGTCGAAGACATTTTTAGGTTTGTAGTGGTGGGTTTAGGGTTGTTACCACAAACCCTAAAATCCTGTCGAGTTAGTTGCTACAATGTAAAGTATAGAACGACTTCCAAATAGTACCCTACCCCTAAAACCCACCCTAGGAAAGCTAAAAAATGTCGAAGGATTAGACCCTAAACCCTCTACCACAAACCCTACAAATTTGTCGAGTTAGTTGCTACAATATAAAATATAGAACAAATGCCAAATAGATTACCCTACCCCCCCCCCCCCAAAAAAAAAAACACCCCAAAACCCACCATAAGAAAGCTAAAACGTCGAAGGCATTTTAGGGTTTACAGTGGGCGGGTTTAGGGTGGTTTAGGTTTAAAATATACCATACAACAATAATACTACACTACAAAGCAATAATGATTTTTTATCAGTTCCGAAGTTTGTAATCGAATTCACCACTTATTACTTAATGAATCATAATACCAATTTTAATGAATCATAATACAAAATTAATGAATCATATTATCATTTATTGTATCATCATATACATGTAAAAAATATTTTTAAAAAATTTGTCAAAACATATCCTAACTTACGTTTCTCAAACAAAAACTTATATTCTTTGGTTTTAGCAGAGAGAGGATCGAAGGTGTGGAAACGTATATATATAATAATGGAATATAGAAACATGGTAACGTTGATATAAAACTTGGAATCATTTTAAATAAACTCGTGGACACATTTATGCATAACGGTGTAAACGTTATACTCATTGTGGCGTGGAAACCTGTATATATGATCGTAGCATAGAAACGTTATATATAATAGTGGCATGAAATATATAATTGTGTAAATGTATATGAAATCATGGCGTGGAAACGTTTATATATAAATCGTGGAGCCGTTATATGTAATTGTGGCGAGGAAACATTCATATATAGTTATGAAATTGTTTAAATGTAATCAGGTTGTGAAAACGGTTATATGTAATCGTGGTGTAGAAATGTTATATATAATCATGGAATCGTAGAAACGTGGAAACATTTATATAAAAAATGTGAAAACACATATCTAACAAAGTGGAAACATTTAAATAAAAAGGTGGAAATGTTTATCCGGACTCATGGACACCATTATATATACATCGTGGAAACGTTATATATAATTGTAGTGTGGAAACATTCATATATAATAATGAAAATGTTTATATGTAATCATGTCGTGCAAACGTTTATTTGTAATCGTGGCATAAAAGCGTTATAGATAATCATGGAATCATAGAAACATGGAAACATTTATATAAAAACATGGAAACGTATATATAAGAATGTGGAAACATTTAAAATATAATGTGGAAACGTTTATATGAACTCGTGGATACATTATGATGAACAATGGTATAAAATTTATGTTATTTGGACTTATATTAATGAACTATAACACTTTAAAACTTTACAAAAACACAAATGTTAAAATAACAAAACAAAAATAGTGACACCATTTTATAAATATGATGCAATCAATCCATGTTTCCAACGTTTCATGTTTATGACATTGGTGCATCACTGAAGCAGTTAGAAGGAAAAAAAGTCACAATGACTCTGTTAACGGTTTTAAACTGGAATTTTGTTTTTAATATGGACGACCATGATCTTATCCGTCTGGAACAGAGATGAGTCGTCTGTTACGAAAGCCCCCACGTGGAAGAAACTGTCGTCTATATTGCACAGAGACAACGTACAGGGACGCGGGACGGGGACAGTTTAGAGACGAAGAAACTCCATTTATTAAAATATAGAAAACATGGGAACGATATACATATACAAATAAGATAAATTATTATTTATCTAAGAATAGTACTCCTAAAATAATTGCTAATTAAAATTATCTTCTTAATTATGAATGTAAATGTAAATATAGCGTTTAACTCATTAATATTGTTAAATAAACACTAAAATAATGAATTTTTTGAATATATAGTAATACATTATTAACATACCATATCGTATAGGTCCTTACTTCTAAATCATACTGGAGTTATGAAGTAGAGTCCACTTTACCTAAAATAGTATAATATTATATATTATCATATAGATTTATTAAAATACGGCAATAAAATCATGTTTACATTCTGTGGTGGTGAGCAGTAAGGAAAAATTAAGAGTTTACTATTGACGGCTGGGATTTAAATTTTGTTTTTAATATGAATGACCTGGATCTAATCCGTCAGGGACGGAAATAGATCGTCCGTCACCAAAACCCCTTTGAGAAGTTTGTAGACACTTATAAATAACATTTTTAATTTAATGTAATTAATAACATTTCTATTGAAATACCCCGAACTTAAGGGTGTGATTAAATTACTCTAATATGATTTGAGGGCCTAGTAGTGCCTAATGAATTTTGGTAAAGAAAAGAGAAAACGTTTAAAAAAGCAAAAAATGCTAAAATGAGCGTTATGTGACAGTAGGCTGAATACGACCTCGACAAGGGTCTTAGATGGATTTCCAAGGCTTAACAATGCCTAATTAATATACAGGAACAATTCCGAAGAAACGGATCCATGAAATGAATTAAAAACGCTAATTAAGCTTTAGCGCACGTTTTTCGAGAAAACCCGAAAACATGGCTTTGAGTGGTCAAATGAACCCGTAAAATTATATTTCATCAAATAAATATAAATAATAGTTATGAAAGCTTAAGAACCATTAAAATTAAAGAAACTAGAAAAATCCAGAAAACGGGCTCGGTTAGTGAATAGTGCTAAAACCAGGTAGATTAACGAGCGTTTTCTGAAAAGACGAAAAACGCTCCAGCTTGTATACTTATATGGGGCCGGTTTTCAAAGGGGAGTCAGCTCTCTCACACACTCTTGACTAGTTAGCTAATTAAATAAGTCAAAAGCAATAAAGCAAAAAGTAAAAAGTAACATATACCCCCACTCACACTCTCTCCTCTTATTATTTCCTTTCCCAACGTGAGACCCCCTCTCTTTCCTACCTCTTCTGATTCTACTTCTTCCTCACGGTAATATGGAGCTCCTCAAGAGCTCTCATGGCCTACTCACTCTCTCTTCATGCCCAAGCTCTATTAAGCTCCAATCAAAAATAAATTACATATTTGAACTCCTCTCATCAAACTCTACACTTACCTCTTTTCAAAACCCAAAAATGATGAATTTCATCTTCATGGGTTTAGCCCATTTGAAGAGAAAATGACATATTCTTGAAGCTTGGACTCCCCTCTTTCATTCAAGGTAAAAATCTCCAAGAAAAACTCATTTTTTCCCTCATCCTTAAGTGTGGCCGATTTTCTCCTTTTTGATGCCCTTTTTTTCTCTCTCTTTTGAGCATTATTTCAACCTTTCAATGGTGGTGGAATCATCTTCTTGAATCAAGGGTTAAACCCCTCTTAAAACTCCAAAGGTAAACCCTAACTTAAGGTGCTTTAAGCCTTTCTTTGATTAGAATTTTCCTAAGGGTTTAGAAGTTAATTATGCTCATTTGGTGTTCCTTGGATATTGGAATGGAGTTGGGCAACTCCATTGCCACTTGACCGAAATGGGGAGAAGGAAGAGGAAAATGAGACTTGAAATAAGAAACTTGGAAGATTAAGGTAAGAAATCTACCTTGAAGCTTGTTTTAATTGTTTTAGAATATGGGATGGGAAATTTAATGAATGAACCCAAATTGTGAGGGAAAATGTGTTTGATTGTGGTTGATATGAGTTTGTGAAATTTTGTTTGAATTAAGGGCCTTAGAGCCATGCACTTTATGTCTAGTGCTTATGTTGTTGTTGATGGGATTTTGAGGAAATATTATGTTCTGGTAGGACCCTTATGGGTGTGGCTATTTTAGGAATTGATTTAAGTGAAAACTGGTGAGAATTGATGGATTGGGATATGTTAGGTTTATGGGGATGGTAAATTTTAGTAGAAAATAAGTGTTTTAGGTGACTTTGTAAAAGGGAGAACCTAGGTGTTCATTTGGGTTGAGTAAAGTTGATTAATGACCTTGAAATGGTATTTGGAGAACTAGGGAGAGAGTGTAAAAATCTGTAGCAAGTTAGTGTATTAGTGCCTTGGAGCTTTGGAGAGAACTAGGTTGTATGACATTGAAAGAAAAGAATGGACTTGGGTATAGATAATGCAATTGTCTAGGAATGAATTGGAATGGTCAAATGAAGTTAGAACAAAATGCAAAGTGCCAAGAGAAGTTTAGAAAATGCACAAGTGTGCAAGATGCAAATGAGAATGGAAAATTTATTGAATTTGAGCAAGAAGTTGAGCTTAAACCAATGATTTGAAGAGGTTTAGAGCATGTTTTGAGATGATTAATATGTAGGAAACTTGTGGAAAGATTATGGAATGATAGGGTGGATTAAGGGTTGATTTGGGGTTACAAAATCACCTAAGTAGCAGTTTTTAGCAGTGTCCGGGATCTAGGTTGGGAACCAAGTCCCGGACCGCATCAAAAAAAGGCCCGAGAGTGAAAACAGCAGGTGGTCCGGGACCTAGGTTCAGGACCAAGTCCCGGACCAGTGTAGAAAATAGGCCGAGAGTACATTAACGTATTAGTCCAGGTCCTTGGGTGCGGACCAAGTCCCGGACCACCCCCAAAATGCACTGTATGTGTTTTAAAGTGCATAGAAGATGGGGGTTGATGGGTAATGGTTTTAGATGTTGTTAAGGCCTTGTTTGGTGACATGTAAAGGTCCTAAGAAGTATAAACAAAGGTTGAGAAGTGAGTGAGTAAGTTGAGAAACCAAGTACACTTAAGTTAAACCGAAATAACGGGATACCGGGGTAAGTACGGGAGTAGTAATTATTTACGTACCGTAACGCCTTAATATTAATAGAACCATTTGATATGTAATTAGTGGTTCAAGAGTAAGACTCGAGGAACGAGAGGTGACGAGGTAAAGTAATCCATGGTGAAAAGGTATGATTTTCTCATGCCTCGTATGCTACCTTGGTTACTCTGATTTGTGTGCTTGTTTGATTGTTTGATCACCTTAACAAGATAAATACATGAATCGGATTGTTTGCACCCTCTTGTGCTTGTATGTATACGTGTTGTTGGATTGTATTGTGAATTTTAAGTTTGTATAATTCATGATGAATACCCTAAACCTTGATATGTGGTTTAAATATCAAACTATGGTATGTAAAGGCTAAAAAGTGCCTTAGTAACATCAGTGAACAAATTAGACCATAGTAAATGCAATAAAGCATTAAGACACAGTTTGAGCAAAACATGCTCTAAGCTATGAGTGAACTTGGTAGGACCCAAAGAGCCTACCAAGACTTAATAATATTCAATTATGATTTAATAAGGCTAAATAAGTCCTTAGGAAACCTTGGTGGGCAGTTAAACCAAATAAAACACAAGAAAATACCTTAAAGTCAATATGAGCAAAAATGTGCTCTAAGCTTGGGATAAATGTGTATAAGACCTAATGGTCATACCTATACTTTATAAATATGTTAATGAACATATTAAATCAATTACCAAAGAAAACCAAGCTTGAAAACAAGTTAAAACACAAAATGTGCTTTAAGGAGTCTTAAAGCACGTTTTTGAAAAATTGTCTCGTAAATGAGTTTTGAATGGCTAAATGTCCATCATTACTCTTTAATTAACATGTGTACTATATAGTATCACATTTGGAAGTCTATATCAATGGGAAATCAAAAATTTCACTTCTATGTGCCTTGTTTTAGTGAATAGTGATTTTAATAAGCTAGTTTGTAACATATGTTGTTTATAGTTGTTTAATTGGTCAACAAAGGCCAAATATATGTTATATAATGAAGGGGCACGGTTTTGGGTGTGTGAGTCATCACACTTGGCTAGTAAATAAAGAAAAGAAGAAAGAATAAAAGAGAAAAGTTACTTTATAACATAAATATCTTAACAAAGTGTACTCTCTCACCTCATTCTCTTCTTTCCTTCCATTTCACACGGTTTCTTCATCTCCTCCCTTCTCCATTTTCGTTTTGCTACAGTAAGTAGCCATTCTCCATCTTTGAATGCTTGTAACTTCTAGCTCCATGCACCAAATCAAATTCCAAGACCATATTTGTCTTAGTTAGGTCAAGCTCTACACTTCTCTCTTTTCAAATCTTCAAGAACTCCATTTTGGTGCCATGAAGATTCTCCATTGAAGGAGCTTGAGCTCACTTTTTCACATATTATTGTTCTCCTTTGCTTCAAGGTAAGGAAACTCAAAGAAAATCCATGTTTCCTCCATGTTATGTGATGTCCGAAAATTCACCTCACAATGGTGTTTTCACCTTGCTTATTTTAGCTTCATTTGAATCTTCCAAGGGCTAAGAGGAGTCCTCTCTTGATACTTATTCAAGTTCTCTTCCAATTCCAAGGTAAAACAATTACCTTAATGTGTTAAAACAATATGTGTAACTAGGGTTTACAATGAGATGAAGCATAATGCTTGAATACTCATTCTATTATTTGTACATTGTTTAGAAGTTGACAAACAACCAAACACCCCACCGGTTTTACAAGGAAACAAGAAAGAAGTTTGTGAGGAAAAAGAGGTAAACAAGCTATCTCAATGTAGTTTAAATGCCTTAGGAAAATGAGCTTGATTTGCTTAATAAAATACCTAAGGAGCCAATGGTGAATGACCTAGAGAAATGCTCTCAAGGAGTTTATTAAGGGCATATGTATTGTTGGGTGTATTTGCAGGTCAAAGGCATTACTTATGTGGGAAATTCAGTGTTTAAGGTTTATGCAATTTAAGGGCCTAAGAGCCATGTTATTTAAGGGCCTAAGTGCCAAGCAATTTAAGCTTATGCACTATATTGTGATGTAGTGCTAAATGTGTGAAGTTTGTGTATAAAATGTGTTTGATGGATTTTAGGTGTTCTTGAATGGAATAAGGTAAAGACCTAAGTGTTTGGATGTGAGAATATACAAGAGAAGCTATGGCAAAATTTAGTTGATGAACAAAGAGTTCATGTGTTGTAATGAGATTTTATGACCTAGAAGGTGCTAGGAATGGTTGAGTGTGAAGATGGTGAATTAAGGTGTTCTTAAGTGTTAGATGCCTTGGGCACAATCTTGGAGGATTTAGAAATCAAATGAGTGTTTTATACACACCAAAGTTATGATATGTGAAGTATTAAGTCTTGTTAAAGTTTAGGTAAACAAAGGAAAAGTAATGCTTTGTGAAGGTCCAAGTGTAAACTTGTGGATATAGAAGGAGTTGTGTAATGGAGATGTTTGTGAGGGATGACGCTTGGAGTAGATGTGATGGTGTGAGAAAACATTTTAGTTAGTTGTTATCATAAGTATAAACCACCACTTAGGAACTTAGGGAAAACATTACAAGTGTTAGGAATTTTGCAAGAATTTGAGTGAATGATCAAGGAGCTTGATGGTGGGTCAACTAATGAGTTTAATGGATGATTTAAGAGGGTGTTTAAGTGGCTAAATGGTGTTAGAACATATAAGGGAACTTGTGGAGGAGTTTGGAATAAGATAGGCATTTTAGGAGAGTTTCTGCAGCCGACCTACCCAGGGGACCGACCCCAGTCTGGGTCGGTCGGGCTGAAACTGTGAAGTTGGATGTTCTCTGCAGCCGACCTACCCAGGGGGTGGGTCGGTCGGTGGGTCGGTCGGACCTAAAAAAAAAAAAAATTAATTTTAAGAATGTTAAGTGGTATTAGTGGTATGCCATTAAGAGAGTATTGATGGTTAGAAAGATAAATATATATGGACTTGAGAGATTAAGTTAAGTAAGATGATTTAAACGTTAAGGTTATAAAATGATATGTAATGAGGGGATTGTTAAGTAATGATGTTATAAGATTGTTAAGGGCATGTTAAGTAAGTTATAATGATAATTTGGTGAGGGAAAAATTGTAGCAAAATGTAAAAGTAAAACAAGTTAAAATGTAAAGTTATGTAACTAAGTTAACGGGGATAAGTTATAAGCATTAGACTTTAAACAATCATGTTACCCCGATGTTAATAAAGTACATGTAATGTTATCAGTTGTTCGAGAATTGCTCGAGGAACATAAGTGGACATGATAAAGTGGACTCCGGTGACAGGTATGGTTTTCTTGCAACCTGTGTCCTACCGGATTACACCGGCTTGTATGCCAATGTGTTTTTCTGTATGTTTTGCCACGTTGTAAGATAAAACATGTAATGAGTTTACAGTAATTCATTTATGTGGCGTGTTCAACTCCGATACCATTTAACCTCGGAAGTGTTAACCTTAGTTAACTGAGTCTAGGATCACATGAGAGTTCGGTATTCGGATTAAACGACCCGAACCATGGGACGTTCTAACCACGGCTATGCGTGAGTTAATTATGTGATGTTTGTGTGTGTGTACGTAAGGACCTCTCCTTGTGTTTAACCTCAATTGTAATACTGTAAGTTTGTGGATGTGATAGACTCCATAATGGGGTTCTAACTAATATTTAATAGTAAGTTGTACTAACAGTGGTGAGGAATCCGTTAGGCCGGTCGCGCGTTGTTTGGGAGAGGGTATCCTTCTTAGCCTTACCCTTCTCTTTGTTATGGTTGTTTCCCTCACGGGTTATGATCTCCCATTAGCTTATTCCAAAGCTTAGCTATTCTGACTTATGATCGGTTTAGGGGAACATGTGTTTGTGTGGTGTGTTCGGGCCTCCAAACCCGAACCGCCTTAACTTAAGTTACTCGTCCGACTATTAGGACGGTAATGAGTGTTGTTGCTATTGTATAACGAGCTTATCATGAGACTGGCAACATTCTCTAGGCTCACCAGTGTATAAACAATGTTTGGGTCGGTTCCTAAGAGAACCATTCCGCTATGTTATGTAATTTGTTTGTGATGCAATATCTATTGTGATGTTATGATGTACACGTTGAAACGTGCAAGTGTTGTTATGTGTTGTTATGTAGTGTATGTTATATGTTGTAAAATGTGGAGTATGTGGATCATGGAAATGAATCCCAGTTTGTGATAAGAGGCGTTTAAGGATAACCCGATTTAAGGGTATGTGTCGTCTATTAAGGAAGTAGCTCCATTAGAGGAGGAACACTCTAGGGATGATGATACCAATGAGTGACTTATTAAGTAAGGATATATATCCGTTTGTTGAGCCCGTTGAGGCGAATGTTATGTGATGTTGTGTTCACTGTTATATGCATGATTTAAATATAATCAACCGCATGCTAAGACGACAATAGTTGTGCGTGGCCCGGTAGCATGTGGGCTGCGGGATTACCATACCAGCAAAGGTGCTGAGCCCCTTGGGGGCCACCCTTTCTCTTCTTTTCCCTATTTCAGGTACAAGGAGCTGGAAGCCGTTCGAGAGTAGGACGGGGTAGTCGTTGTACATGGGTAATCGTTTATGTTGTGTATATACAGTAGGAGTAGTAAGACCGATATTGTTGTCGGCATCAGTTTGTAAATACTCGGTATAGTTGAAAGGTGTATGTTGTTGTTGTTGTTGTTATGGAAAGGGATAATAATGTGTATTGCTCGGGAATTTAGCCCATCAGACCGGTACAATGTATGTGTATTAGCCTTGTTAGCCACGTGGGTGGTTAACGGCGTGTAACACCACGAGTTGAGTTAATTGATGAGTTGTGTATTCCGCTGCAGATTGTTGTTATGTATTTGTTGTTGGATGGGGTGTTACAAAAAGTGGTATCAGAGCGAAGTATCGCTCTGATGACTGAATTACCGAGCTTAGGAAGTACCGAGTTAGGATTTAAGTACTTTGGGTTAAGGGTTGAGTGATAGCGTGAGAGATACGCTAGTTAGGAACTACCAGTGACTACTGGAAACCTACAATATCCATCCCACCCTCCACAATCCCTGTTTAACTTGGGGAAACAACGCCAGGGAGATGGAAGTTCACTCTTACTCGGGAATACCCGATCTGGCTGTTATTAAATACCTTCAAAGTACGGGATAACCTGTCATACGGTGGATCCCGAAAACTGGGAATCCCGGAGACGGTCTCCATCTGAACAATGTTAACCGCATTTCATAACAATGAATGAAGGATTTTGTGTATAGGAATAGAATTTCCGGCAACCTGGGTCGACATGCTAAGCAGTCGAGAAAAACCACTTGCAATGCACCACCGTGCAACAGGCAAGAAGTGGATTAAAGAAACCCGAGACAAGTGTCTACGGGACCACAGTTGATAAGTGATACACCAACGTATACCAACCGCAAAGGAACTACAACGTAGTGCCCAAACAAGAGACAAGTCTCAGTAACCACGACAATGCGTGGAACGGGCTATAAAGAGGATACATACTAAGTAAAGAGGGACTCCAGAGTGGGACACACCCCAGTTGATAATTACCATATGAATACAGTGAGGAGTTACCAGAGGGTATTATCAAGGCAGTAAGATCAGTAGGGCCAACAAGGCCACTGATGACAATATGGGTAAAAACAATACCATAACCAGTGTGTTAAACCGATAGCCAGTTAGCATGGCGCACTTGCCATGGCAAGTGCTGCTATAACAGGGCTGTTCGGGAAATTTATAACCACTACAAGTACTTAGTAAAGTACCATGAAGTTAAACAGGATCATTATGACCATGGAAGGGCTTGTAGCCTAACCTCTGTAATTGTAAATACACCAGTCAGCAAGAAGCTAGACTTGGTTAAGGTAAGAAGATGTTGTGAAACCATGAAATTTTCTTTCAAACCCAGATTTATTTCAACAAACCCTTTCTTTTCAAAACCAGATTTTTCTTTCAAACAACCTTCTTTAAACCAAGCCAGTAAAACCAAGGACAGTCGACAAGGGTACAACAATGGATAAACTTTCCCTCGATTAAGTTCGGGAAGTAAGGAATGAATATTGTCACGGGACAATATAAGGGAGTTGACAACAGAATGCTTCACCTAGGCGTGTGACGGACACTACGAGTGTACCAACTGAATTGTGGGACGACCGCACTCCGATAGGAGCTTGTGGGCCTGACAGACCTACTTATGGGTTAGTTGGGTAAGTAGCAATGTATCAGTATGGTACCCCACATATGTATACGAGTGGAGTCCGAAACACGGGAAGTAGTCGACTCCGTCTACGGTCAGCAGTATAAATCAAACAAGAGCTAAGGATTACAAGGAATAGTTGAAGTTAAGGAACTCAGTTAAGCTAACTAGACTAAAGGTCAGTGAATTCATTTCAAGGAAATGTTTTAAGAGTCAGGAAGTGCGAAGAGCACTGACTGTTATGTAAAGACATCGTATATATCTTAAGGATCCTCAGGGATAAACATGATAGCTGGAACGGAGACTCAGCCTATGCATGGCAAGGCAGATGCCTAATGTGGACACATTAATGTGCAATGAACGGGATGAAACTCCCAGAATGAGTACCTACACTACCGGGAAGTGTTGATCTTCACAGAAGAGGATAATAAGTCAGTTAAGAACGCAAACGGCGTGGCTAATGGAATGTACCAATAAGTGTGAAACAAATGTAAAGCATAACGTAGCAACACCCAGGAGCAATCCTTGAGGGTGTAATTTGAAATGCATCAACAATTGACATGCATGACAGAAACACAAGGGTTGAAACTAACACCCAGTTTAGACATAAGTTGTCAGGAGACGGACTGACAAACCTAAGGGGAATCCCATGAAAGGAACGTGATGCAACGACTTGTCATGGAGCCCAATATAATATCCAAACCATGTAATATTGTACAGAGAAGTACATGTGTGTGGACAGCCTACAATGAGCCCAGCTCAAGGCAAATAAGGCTTATAAGCCATAAGCAAGATATGTTATATAAATTCGATTGATGGTAGAAGTTTATGTTGTATAAGTGAATAGAGTGGTAAACGAACCACTGCATTAAGAGTGGGGATACCTCTCGATATTGTGACACCGCAGGAGCGGTAGTTATGTGAATCAAGTTCAAGAAATATGTTAAGGATGGACGATGTTATTATTGAAAGAGAGCAATTAGCTTAGTAGTATGTGTATAAAGTGAAACACCGGCTGAATAATGCCGGCTTGTGACTCGAATGATCAATGCTCAAGGAGCATTCAGTAGTCATCCAAATGAGTGATGAACCATAATACGAATGATGTAAGTATATGTGTGGAAGTTAGTGTGACAGTAAATACCATGTAAGTTAGTGTTATACAATAAGTAAGAGCACGGTGCGCAACAAGCGACCGTTGTATAAATGTTGTTAAACGATAATGTAACAGAAAGACCAGTTATGAGTTAAACTCAGTGGACATGCAAGCAAGTGATATACACAACTGGGCAATAAGCCAATGGTCGGTACTATGTGATAAGGAACTCAGTGTGAATTCCTATGGCAATCACATAAGGGATTTACTGTCAAGAGTTTACGCCTCTGCACTCTGTATGACTGAGTGTTTTGGTATTGCACTTGCGCAGTAATGATCGAGTGGGATAGCTAGGAATTGGAAACATGTTAATTATGGAGAAATAATTTATAATGGCCGATGCATAGGAAATGCAAGACCGCACCAATAAAAGAGTACTTGTACAAAACCAAATGTGGAGACATGATTAACAGTAAGTGACTACAGTAGCACTAACTGCCAATATCGGTATGGAATATACCCAAAATGTTGTAAATAACTGAGAGAGCACTACACACTAGGTAGTAGCTCAATCTCAACCGACAATAAGTCGGAAGGGAACAAGTCAGTCATTGTGAAATACATAGCTGTATACACAGTAAATATCATGGAAGTGGATGGAAAATTGTGAAACTCACCGAATCCGCTCAGGGTAAAAGATACCGTGCGTCGGTTGAGAAAACCATTGTTACCAAGATGAAGGTGACAATTGGGGATGTACAATACAGTAAGAATAACAAATGGAGCAATTAAGCTCTACAGTTATTAGAGTTTCGCAGCAGAAACTAGTGAGCCAGTGATTCAAGTGTTGAATGTACATGGTGAACACGAGTGAATGGCTAATTATTAACGCCTAGAAGCCTAACAGGCCAGAATCGAAACCAACTAAGAGTTTAAACAACTCCAATGAGAATTCTTGGTTTAGGAACTAACCGCCAATATGGTTAAGATCCTCTAATCAGAATCCATTGTGTAATAGACCGCGTGGAAGTTAAAACACTTCACGACGGCAGAACATTTAAGCCAATGTTTAGTGATTGATTACGTGGGCGTAATCCCTTTTAAGGGGGGTAGAGCGCAAAACCACTTAGTGTATATTACCGTACAAGTGTACGTAGTGTATGTGATTTATATTGTGCATAGCACAAATTATATTATTGTTTTGATGATTGGTGTGTGTTACGTAAACATACACATTCATTCATGGTTTAATTGTGGTAATTGCGCACAGAAGATGCGAATACCATTGTGATAAGTGTGTTTATTTATTAACAGTTGTGTGTGATAGTACAAGTGTGGGAGTAGAGAAACTCCCGGGGGAACAAACCCCGACAGTGTATAAATGTGAAATTGTGTGTTGTATTTTGATAAATATATGTGTATATATATACTATATAGTGATCAAGAAAGGGCATGATACCGACATAGAACCTAGTGAGAATAAGATTCCCTAGGCACAGGATTAAAGTGAATGGAGGCAACTGATAGACGGAGCTCTATCCTTTGGAGATGTTATGATCATGACTAAAATGATTTAAAGATAGAAAATTGGAAATGAGTGATTTAATTGATGCTTGAAAATGAAGTGGGAGGTGGAACTTGATTTGCATGTGATCAAGGGAAGCCGAACACAAATTGGAGTGGAAGGATAGTTCTAACACTGATGCTGATCACATCAGGGTTGGATGACTCTTGAAGCTCCCTATAAGTGGTCACAAATAACCACGCTAATAAAAGAAGCAAAGAGCTTAAGTTGGACTTGGAGTTGTGTGTGTTTTCAAAAGGATTTTCAATTGGTATTTATAAAACGTTGATAGATACTTACATAATTAAAGTTCTCTTTTTAACCTCACAAGGAAATTTAAATTTAAGTGATTGTTTTGATCTCCCAAAGGCACGGGGACGGAAGGTGTCCATCGCGACCGGGTTCTGCGGGATCACAGTGTGTATCAAGGATATTTTTGATTGTTATACATGCTATGACATGTTGTGTGGTATGTGTAATAAATGTTTTTTTGACTTTGATCTCCTAAAAGTGTATGCTATTGAGACCTATGTGTCCAAATGTTGTGATGTTACCCGAGACCAGTGAGTCCGGGGTTGTTATGTATGTGTAAGTGTTGTTAAGATACCCGGACCAAAGAGTCCGAGGTTATCATGTGGATAGTTATGTTATGTGTGGATGTGAATGTGTTGCCCGACCATTAAGTCCGAGGTTGTGATGTAAAGTGTTTGGTTATGGAAGTTTATTTCCAAGTGATTCCTGTGTTCAAATCTAATGATGTGTGGAAAGTGTGAACTTCGAGGACGAAGTTCTTTTAAGGGGGGTAGATTGAAATACCCTAAACCTTGATATGTGGTTTAAATATCAAACTATGGTATGTAAAGGCTAAAAAGTGCCTTAGTAACATCAGTGAACAAATTAGACCATAGTAAATGCAATAAAGCATTAAGACACAGTTTGAGCAAAAACATGCTCTAAGCTATGAGTGAACTTGGTTAGGACCCAAAGAGCCTACCAAGACTTAATAATATTCAATTATGATTTAATAAGGCTAATAAGTCCTTAGGAACCTTGGTGGGCAGTTAAACCAAATAAAACACAAGAAATACCTTAAAGTCAATATGAGCAAAAATGTGCTCTAAGCTTGGGATAAATGTGTATAAGACCTAATGGTCATACCTATACTTTATAAATATGTTAATGAACATATTAAATCAATTACCAAAGAAAACCAAGCTTGAAAACAAGTTAAAACACAAAATGTGCTTTAAGGAGTCTTAAAGCACGTTTTTGAAAAATTGTCTCGTAAATGAGTTTTGAATGGCTAAATGTCCATCATTACTCTTTAATTAACATGTGTACTATATAGTATCACATTTGGAAGTCTATATCAATGGGAAATCAAAAATTTCACTTCTATGTGCCTTGTTTTAGTGAATAGTGATTTTAATAAGCTAGTTTGTAACATATGTTGTTATAAGTTGTTAATTGGTCAACAAAGGCCAATATATGTTATATAATGAAGGGGCCACGGTTTGGGTGTGTGAGTCATCACACTTGGCTAGTAAATAAAGAAAGAAGAAAGAATAAAAGAGAAAAGTTACTTTATAACATAAATATCTTAAAAAGTGTACTCTCTCACCTCATTCTCTTCTTTCCTTCCATTTCACACGGTTTCTTCTTCATCTCCTCCCTTCTCCTTTTCGTTTTGCTACAGTAAGTAGCCATTCTCCATCTTTGAATGCTTGTAACTTCTAGCTCCATGCACCAAATCAAATCCAAGACCATATTTGTCTTAGTTAAGTCAAGCTCTACACTTCTCTCTTTTCAAATCTTCAAGAACTCCATTTTGGTGCCATGAAGATTCTCCATTGAAGGAGCTTGAGCTCACTTTTTCACATATTATTGTTCTCCTTTGCTTCAAGGTAAGGAAACTCAAAGAAAATCCATGTTTCCTCCATGTTTATGTGATGTCCGAAAATTCACCTCACAATGGTGTTTTCACCTTGCTTATTTTAGCTTCATTTGAATCTTCCAAGGGCTAAGAGGAGTCCTCTCTTGATACTTATTCAAGTTCTCTTCCAATTCCAAGGTAAAACAATTACCTTAATGTGTTAAAACAATATGTGTAACTAGGGTTTACAATGAGATGAAGCATAATGCTTGAATACTCATTCTATTATTTGTACATTGTTTAGAAGTTGACAAACAACCAAACACCCCACCGGTTTTACAAGGAAACAAGAAAGAAGTTTGTGAGGAAAAAGAGGTAAACAAGCTATCTCAATGTAGTTTAAATGCCTTAGGAAAATGAGCTTGATTTGCTTAATAAAATACCTAAGGAGCCAATGGTGAATGACCTAGAGAAATGCTCTCAAGGAGTTTATTAGGGCATATGTATTGTTGGGTGTATTTGCAGGTCAAAGGCATTACTTATGTGGGAAATTCAGTGTTTAAGGTTTATGCAATTTAAGGGCCTAAGAGCCATGTTATTTAAGGGCCTAAGTGCCAAGCAATTTAAGCTTATGCACTATATTGTGATGTAGTGCTAAATGTGTGAAGTTTGTGTATAAAATGTGTTTGATGGATTTTAGGTGTTTCTTGAATGGAATAAGGTAAAAACCTAAGTGTTTGGATGTGAGAATATACAAGAGAAGCTATGGCAAAATTTAGTTGATGAACAAAGGAGTTCATGTGTTGTAATGAGATTTTATGACCTAGAAGGTGCTAGGAATGGTTGAGTGTGAAGATGGTGAATTAAGGTGTTCTTAAGTGTTAAGATGCCTTGGGCACAATCTTGGAGGATTTAGAAATCAAATGAGTGTTTTATACACACCAAAGTTATGATATGTGAAGTATTAAGTCTTGTTAAAGTTTAGGTAAACAAAGGAAAAGTAATGCTTTGTGAAGGTCCAAGTGTAAACTTGTGGATATAGAAGGAGTTGTGTAATGGAGATGTTTGTGAGGATGACGCTTGGAGTATGTGATGGTGGTGAGAAAACATTTTAGTTAGTTGTTATCATAAGTATAAACCACCACTTAGGAACTTAGGGAAAAACATTACAAGTGTTAGGAATTTTGCAAGAATTTGAGTGAATGATCAAGGAGCTTGATGGTGGGTCAACTAATGAGTTTAATGGATGATTTAAGAGGGTGTTTAAGTGGCTAAATGGTGTTAGAACATATAAGGGAACTTGTGGAGGAGTTTGGAATAAGATAGGCATTTTTAGGAGAGTTTCTGCAGCCGACCTACCCAGGGGACCGACCCCAGTCTGGGTCGGTCGGGCTGAAACTGTGAAGTTGGATGTTCTCTGCAGCCGACCTACCCAGGGGGTGGGTCGGTCGGTGGTCGGTCGGACCTAAAAAAAAAAAAAAAATTAATTTTAAGAATGTTAAGTGGTATTAGTGGTATGCCATTAAGAGAGTATTGATGGTTAGAAAGATAAATATATATGGACTTGAGAGATTAAGTTAAGTAGATGATTTAAACGTTAAGGTTATAAAATGATATGTATGAGGGGATTGTTAAGTAATGATGTTATAAGATTGTTAAGGGCATGTTAAGTAAGTTATAATGATAATTTGGTGAGGGAAAATTGTAGCAAAATGTACACTAAGAGGGACTCAAGAGTGGAGACACACAGTTGATAATACCATATGAATACAGTGAGGAGTTATCCAGAGGGTTATTATCAAGGCAGTAAGATCAGTAAGGGCCAAAAAGGCCACTGATGACATATGGGTAAAAACAATAACATAACCAGTATGTGTTAAACCGATAGCCATTTAGCATGGCGCACTTGCCATGGCAAGTGCTGCTATAACAGGCCGTTCGGGAGGAAATTTATAACCCACTACAAGTACTTAGTAAAGTACCATGAAGTTAAACAGGATCATTATGACCATGGAAGGGCTTGGTAGCCTAACCTCTGTAATTGTAAATACACCAGTCAGCAAGAAGCTAGACTTGGTTAAGGTAAGAAGATGTTGTGAAGCCATGAAAATTTTCTTTCAAACCCAGATTTATTCAAAACCCTTTCTTTTCAAAACCAGATTTTCTTTCAAACCAACCTTCTTTTAAACCAAGCACAGTAAAAACCAAGGACAGTCGAAAGGGTACAAACAATGGAAAACTTTCCCTCGATTAAGTTCGGGAAGTAAGGATAGGAATATTGTCACGGGACAATATAAGGGAGTTGACAACAGAATGTTCACCTAGGAGTGTGACGGACTACGAGTTGTACCAACGCACATTGTGGCGACCCCACGCACACTCGATAGGAGCTGTGTGGGCCGACAGACCTATTATGTTAGTGGGGTAAGTAGCAATGTATCAGTATGGACCCCACATATGTATACGAGTGGAGTCCGAAACACGGGAAGTAGTCGACTACTCCGTCTACGGTCAGCAGTATAAATCAAACAAGAGCTAAGGATTACAAGGGAATAGTTGAAGTAGGAGGAACTCTCAGTTAAGCTAACTAGACTAAAAGAGTCAGTGAATTCATTTTCA
>CM041777.1:88687993-88732155 GCA_023374045.1 Limonium bicolor | reverse complement strand
AGGAAATGTTTTAAGAGTCAGGAAGTGCGAAGAGCATGACTGTTATGTAAAGACATCGTATATATCTTAAGGATCCTCAGGGATAAACATGATAGCTGGAACGGAGACTCAGGCTATGCATGGCAAGGCAGATGCCTAATGTGGACACATAATGTGCAAAGAAGGGATGAACTCCCAGAATGAGTACCTACACTACCGGGAAGTGTTGATCTTCACAGAAGAGGATAATAAGCAGTTAAGAACGCAAACGGCGGGCTAATGGAATGTACCAATAAGTGTGAAACAAATGTAAAGCATAACGTAGCAACACCCAGGAGCAATCCTTGAGGGGTGTTCGCATCAACAATTGTTGAACGAAATGCATGACAGAAACACAAGGGTTGAAACTAACACCCAGTTTAGACATGAGTTGTCAGGAGACGGACTGACAAACCTAAGGGGAATCCCATGAAAGGAACGTGATGCAACGACTTGTCATGGAGCCCAATATAGTCCAAACCATGTAAATTGTACAGAGAAGTACATGTGTGTGGACAGCCTACAATGAGCCCAGCTCAAGGCAATAAAGGCTTATAAGCCATAAGCAAGATATGTTATATAAATTCGATTGATGGTAGAAGTTTATGTTGTTAAGTGAATAGAGTGGTAAACGAACCACTGCATTAGAGTGGGGATACCTCTCGATATTGTGACACCGCAGGAGCGGTAGGTATGTGAATCAAGTTCAAGAAATATGTAAGGATGGACGATGTTATTATTGAAAGAGAGCAATTAGCTTAGTAGTATGTGTATAAAGTGAGCACCTGGCTGAATAATGCCGGCTTGTGACTCGAATGATAATGCTCAAGGAGCATTCAGTAGTCATCAAAGATGATGAAACCATAATACGAATGATGTAAGTATATGTGTGGAGTTAGTGTGACAGTAAATACCATGTAAGTTAGTGTTATACAATAAGTAAGAGCACGGTGCGCAACAAGCGACCGTTGTATAAATGTTGTTAAACGATAATGTAACAGATAAGACCAGTTATGAGTTAAACTCAGTGGACATGAAAGCAAGTGATGATACACAGACTGGGCAATAAGCCAATGGTCGGTACTATGTGATAAGGAACTCAGTGTGAATTCCTATTGCAATCACATAAGGGATTTACTGTCAAGAGTTTACGCCTCTGCACTCTGTATGACTGAGTGTTTGGTATTGCACTTGCGCAGTAATGATCGAGTGGGATAGCTAGGAATTGGAAACATGTTATTATGGAGAAATAATGTTATAATGGCCGATGCATAGGAAATGCAAAGACCGCACCAATAAAAGAGTACTTGTACAAAACCAAATGTGGAGACATAATTAACAGTAAGTGACTACAGTAGCACTAACTGCCAAATATCGGTATGGAATATACCCAAAATGTTGTAAATAACTGAGAGAGCACTACACACTAGGTAGTAGCTCAATCTCAACCGACAATAAGTCGGAAGGGAACAAGTCAGTCATTGTGAAATACATAGCTGTATACACAGTAAATTATCATGGAAGTGGATGGAAAATTGTGAAACTCACCGAATCCGCTCAGGGTAAAAGATACCGTGCGTCGGTGAGAAACCATTGTTAACAAGATGAAGGTGACAATTGGGGATGTACAATACAGTAAGAATAACAAATGGAGCAATTAAGCTCTACAGTTATTAGAGTTTCGCAGCAGAAACTAGTGAGCCAGTGATTCAAGTGTTGAATGTACATGGTGAACACGAGTGAATGGCTAATTATTAACGCCTAGAAGCCTAACAGGCCAGAATCGAAACCAACTAAGAGTTTAAACAACTCCAATGAGAATTCTTGGTTTAGGAACTAAACTGCCAATATGGTTAAGATCCTCTAATCAGAATCCATTGTGTAATAGACCGCATGGAAGTTAAAACATTCACGACGGCAGAACATTTAAGCCAATGTTTAGTGATTGATTACGTGGGCGTAATCCCTTTTAAGGGGGGTAGAGCGCAAAACCACTTAGTGTATATTACCGTACAAGTGTACGTAGTGTATGTGATTTATATGTGCATAGCACAAAATTATATTATTGTTTGATGATTGTGTGTGTGTTACGTAAACATACACATTCATTCATGGTTTAATTGTGGTAATTGCGCACAGAAGATGCGAATACCATTGTGATAAGTGTGTTGATTTATTAACAGTTGTGAGTGATAGTACAAGTGTGGGAGTAGAGAAACTCCGGGGGAACAAAACCCGACAGTGTATAAATGTGAAATTGTGTGTTGTATTTTGATAAATATATGTGTATATATATACTATATAGTGACTCAAGAAAGGGCATGATACCGACATAGAACTAGTGAGAATAAGATTCCCTAGGCAATAGGATTAAAGTGAATGGAGGCAATGATAGACGGAGCTCTATCCTTTGGAGATGTTATGATCATGACTAAAATGATTTAAAAGATAGAAAATTGGAAAGAGTGATTTAATGATGCTTGAAAATGAAGTGGGAGGTGGAACTTGATTTGCATGTGATCAAGGGAAGCCGAACACAAATTGGAGTGGAAGGATAGTTCTACACTGATGCTGATCACATCAGGGTGGATGACTCTTGAAGCTCCCAATAAGTGGTCACAAATAACCACGCTAATAAAAGAAGCAAAGAGCTTAAGTTGGACTTGGAGTTGTGTGTGTTTTCAAAAGGATTTTCAATTGGTATTTATAAAACGTTGATAGATACTTACATAATTAAAGTTCTCTTATTTAACCTCACAAGGAAATTTTAAATTTAAGTGATTGTTGTTTTGATCTCCCAAAGGCACGGGGACGGAAGGTGTCCATCGCGACCGGGTTCTGCGGGATCACAGTGTGTATCAAGGATATTTTTGATTGTTATACATGCTATGACATGTTGTGTGGTATGTGTAATAAATGTTATTTGACTTTGATCTCCTAAAAGTGTATGCTATGAGACCTATGTGTCCAAATGTTGTGATGTTACCCGAGACCAGTGAGTCCAAGGGGTTGTTATGTATGTGTAAGTGTTGTAAGATACCCGGACCAAAGAGTCCGAGGTTATCATGTGATAGGTATGTTATGTGTGGATGTGAATGTGTTGCCCAGACCATTAAGTCCGAGGTTGTGATGTAAAGTGTGTTGGTTATGGAAGTTTTTTCCAAGTGATTCCTGTGTTCAAATTTAATGATGTGTGGAAATGGGAACTTCGAGGACGAAGTTCTTTTAAGGGGGGTAGATTGAAATACCCTAAACCTTGATATGTGGTTTAAATATCAAACTATGGTATGTAAAGGCTAAAAAGTGCCTTAGTAACATCAGTGAACAAATTAGACCATAGTAAATGCAATAAAGCATTAAGACACAGTTTGAGCAAAAACATGCTCTAAGCTATGAGTGAACTTGGTTAGGACCCAAAGAGCCTACCAAGACTTAATAATATTCAATTATGATTTAATAAGGCTAAATAAGTCCTTAGGAAACCTTGGTGGGCAGTTAAACCAAATATAAACACAAGAAAATACCTTAAAGTCAATATGAGCAAAAATGTGCTCTAAGCTTGGGATAAATGTGTATAAGACCTAATGGTCATACCTATACTTTATAAATATGTTAATGAACATATTAAATCAATTACCAAAGAAAACCAAGCTTGAAAACAAGTTAAAACACAAAATGTGCTTTAAGGAGTCTTAAAGCACGTTTTTGAAAAATTGTCTCGTAAATGAGTTTTGAATGGCTAAATGTCCATCATTACTCTTTAATTAACATGTGTACTATATAGTATCACATTTGGAAGTCTATATCAATGGGAAATCAAAAATTTCACTTCTGTGCCTTGTTTTAGTGAATAGTGATTTTAATAAGCTAGTTTGTAACATATGTTGTTATAAGTTGTTAATTGGTCAACAAAGGCCAAATATATGTTATATAATGAAGGGGCCACGGTTTGGGTGTGTGAGTCATCACACTTGGCTAGTAAATAAAGAAAAGAAGAAAGAATAAAGAGAAAAAGTTACTTTATAACATAAATATCTTAACAAAGTGTACTCTCTCACCTCATTCTCTTCTTTCCTTCCATTTCACACGGTTTCTTCATCTCCTCCCTTCTCCATTTTCGTTTTGCTACAGTAAGTAGCCATTCTCCATCTTTGAATGCTTGTAACTTCTAGCTCCATGCACCAAATCAAATTCCAAGACCATATTTGTCTTAGTTAGGTCAAGCTCTACACTCTCTCTTTTCAAATCTTCAAGAACTCCATTTTGGTGCCATGAAGATTCTCCATTGAAGGAGCTTGAGCTCACTTTTTCACATATTATTGTTCTCCTTTGCTTCAAGGTAAGGAAACTCAAAGAAAATCCATGTTTCCTCCATGTTTATGTGATGTCCGAAAATTCACCTCACAATGGTGTTTTCACCTGCTTATTTTAGCTTCATTTGAATCTTCCAAGGGCTAAGAGGAGTCCTCTCTTGATACTTATTCAAGTT
Organism: Limonium bicolor; assembly: GCA_023374045.1. NCBI lineage: Eukaryota > Viridiplantae > Streptophyta > Magnoliopsida > Caryophyllales > Plumbaginaceae > Limonium > Limonium bicolor. Next base: position 88,727,648 of record CM041777.1, on the reverse strand, counting down.
CTCTTCCAATTCCAAGGTAAAACAATTACCTTAATGTGTTAAAACAATATGTGTAACTAGGGTTTACAATGAGATGAAGCATAATGCTTGAATACTCATTCTATTATTTGTACATTGTTTAGAAGTTGACAAACAACCAAACACCCACCGGTTTTACAAGGAAACAAGAAAGAAGTTTGTGAGGAAAAAGAGGTAAACAAGCTATCTCAATGTAGTTTAAATGCCTTAGGAAAATGAGCTTGATTTGCTTAATAAAATACCTAAGGAGCCAATGGTGAATGACCTAGAGAAATGCTCTCAAGGAGTTTATTAAGGGCATATGTATTGTTGGGTGTATTTGCAGGTCAAAGGCATTACTTATGTGGGAAATTCAGTGTTTAAGGTTTATGCAATTTAAGGGCCTAAGAGCCATGTTATTTAAGGGCCTAAGTGCCAAGCAATTTAAGCTTATGCACTATATTGTGATGTAGTGCTAAATGTGTGAAGTTTGTGTATAAAATGTGTTTGATGGATTTTAGGTGTTCTTGAATGGAATAAGGTAAAAACCTAAGTGTTTGGATGTGAGAATATACAAGAGAAGCTATGGCAAAATTTAGTTGATGAACAAAGGAGTTCATGTGTTGTAATGAGATTTTATGACCTAGAAGGTGCTAGGAATGGTTGAGTGTGAAGATGGTGAATTAAGGTGTTCTTAAGTGTTAAGATGCCTTGGGCACAATCTTGGAGGATTTAGAAATCAAATGAGTGTTTTATAACACACCAAAGTTATGATATGTGAAGTATTAAGTCTTGTTAAGTTTAGGTAAACAAAGGAAAAGTAATGCTTTGTGAAGGTCCAAGTGTAAACTTGTGGATATAGAAGGAGTTGTGTAATGGAGATGTTTGTGAGGGATGACGCTTGGAGTAGATGTGATGGTGGTGAGAAAACATTTTAGTTAGTTGTTATCATAAGTAAAACACCACTTAGGAACTTAGGGAAAAACATTACAAGTGTTAGGAATTTTGCAAGAATTTGAGTGAATGATCAAGGAGCTTGATGGTGGGTCAACTAATGAGTTTAATGGATGATTTAAGAGGGTGTTTAAGTGGCTAAATGGTGTTAGAACATATAAGGGAACTTGTGGAGGAGTTTGGAATAAGATAGGCATTTTTAGGAGAGTTTCTGCAGCCGACCTACCCAGGGGACCGACCCCAGTCTGGGTCGGTCGGGCTGAAACTGTGAAGTTGGATGTTCTCTGCAGCCGACCTACCCAGGGGGTGGGTCGGTCGGTGGGTCGGTCGGACCTAAAAAAAAAAAAAAATTAATTTTAAGAATGTTAAGTGGTATTAGTGGTATGCCATTAAGAGAGTATTGATGGTTAGAAAGATAAATATATATGGACTTGAGAGATTAAGTTAAGTAAGATGATTTAAACGTTAAGGTTATAAAATGATATGTAATGAGGGGATTGTTAAGTAATGATGTTATAAGATTGTTAAGGGCATGTTAAGTAAGTTATAATGATAATTTGGTGAGGGAAAAATTGTAGCAAATGTAAAAGTAAAAAGTTAAAAAAAGTTAAAATGTAAAGTTATGTAACTAAGTTAACGGGGATAAGTTATAAGCATTAGACTTTAAACAATCATGTTACCCCGATGTTAATAAAAGTACATGTAATGTTATCAGTTGTTCGAGAATTGCTCGAGGAACATAAGTGGACATGATAAAGTGGACTCCGGTGACAGGTATGGTTTTCTTGCAACCTGTGTCCTACCGGATTACACCGGCTTGTATGCCAATGTGTTTTTCTGTATGTTTGCCACGTTGTAAGATAAAACATGTAATGAGTTTACAGTAATTCATTTATGTGGCGTGTTCAACTCTGATACCATTTAACCTCGGAAGTGTTAACCTTAGTTAACTGAGTCTAGGATCACATGAGAGTTCGGTATTCGGATTAAACGACCCGAACCATGGGACGTTCTAACCACGGCTATGCGTGAGTTAATTATGTGATGTTTGTGTGTGTGTACGTAAGGACCTCTCTTGTATGTTTAACTCAATTGTAATACTGTAAGTTGTGTGGATGTGATAGACTCCATAATGGGGTTCTAACTAATATTAATAGTAAGTTGTACTAACAGTGGTGAGGAATCCGGTTAGGCCGGTCGCGCGTTGTTTGGGAGAGGGTATCCTTCTTAGCCTTACCCTTCTCTTTGTTATGGTTGTTTCCCTCACGGGTTATGATCTCCATTAGCTTATTCCAAAGCTTAGCTATTCTGACTTATGATCGGTTTAGGGGGAACATGTGTTTGTGTGGTGTGTTCGGGCCTCCAAACCCGAACCGCCTTAACTTAAGTTACTCGTCCGACTATTAGGACGGTAATGAGTGTTGTTGCTATTGTATAACGAGCTTATCATGAGACTGGCAACATTCTCTAGGCTCACCAGTGTATAAACAATGTTTGGGTCGGTTCCTAAGAGAACCATTCCCGCTATGTTATGTAATTTGTTTGTGATGCAATATCTATTGTGATGTTATGATGTACACGTTGAAACGTGCAAGTGTTGTTATGTGTTGTTATGTAGTGTATGTTATATGTTGTAAAATGTGGAGTATGTGGATCATGGAAATGAATCCCAGTTTGTGATAAGAGGCGTTTAAGGATAACCCGATTTAAGGGTATGTGTCGTCTATTAAGGAAGTAGCTCCATTAGAGGAGGAACACTCTAGGGATGATGAATACCATGAGTGACTTATTAAGTAAGGATATAGTATCCGTTTGTTGAGCCCGTTGAGGCGAATGTTATGTGATGTGTGTTCACTGTTATATGCATGATTTAAATATAATCAACCGCATGCTAAGACGACAAGTAGTTGTGCGTGGCCCGGTAGCATGTGGGCTGCGGGATTACCATACCAGCAAAGGTGCTGAGCCCCTTGGGGGCCACCCTTTCTTCTTTTCCTATTTCAGGTACAAGGAGCTGGAAGCCGTTCGAGAGTAGGACGGGGTAGTCGTTGTACATGGGTAATCGTTTATGTTGTGTATATACAGTAGGAGTAGTAAGACCGATATTGTTGTCGGCATCAGCGTTGTAAATACTCGGTTATAGTTGAAAGGTGTATGTTGTTGTTGTTGTGGTTAATGGAAAGGGATAATAATGTGTAGTTGACGGGAATTTAGCCCATCAGACCGGACAAGTATGTGTATTAGCCTGTTAGCCACGTGGGTGGTTAACGGCGTGTAACACCAGCGAGGTTGAGTTAATTGATGAGTTGTGTATTCCGCTGCAGATTGTTGTTAGTATTTGTTGTGGATGGGGTGTACACATGAAATGTGTGATTGTGGGATGAATTGCCTGAGTGTGGAATGTGTGCTATAGTTCGACTCCTAGTTGACTCTTGTTTGATTAATGACCCATAGAAAGAGCCATGTCGTGAATTAATGAAAACGTGGAAACACACTAAGACTATCGAACCAAGAAATGATAACGCAAACCTTTGAACTCACTAGAACGTGAGAGAATGTACAGGAATTAGTAAACTCCGATAACGGTTAGAGAACCGAATTGATTTAATCCACAAAAAATAATAGTGGAAGTATATAATGAACCTCTATTTAGAGGATTGATAAATGTTCAAGATGTGAACCTTGAGAAAAGTAAAGTAAGGTAAGGGATCACCAAACCCTTTAGAACGATAGTCGATCCACAATGAGAGGATCCAACTAAAATGAACAATGTCCCGAACATGAGAGTATTCGATAAGTTGGGTAAAACCTTAAATCTTAGAATACTAGACATTGAGAATTCCCTAAGCTAATGGAGGATATCGAGAGAGATACTTCTAGGCTAATCTAAGAGATTGTGAAATGACTCCGAGAGAGGAGTTTGGGGAATTTGAGTAGTCCGGTAAGAAACCGGACATTTGAGAATTTGAGGAGCTAATTGTATAGCTTTGTTTGTATTTGTAAGCCCGGGTGGTGAGTCTTGTGTATGACTCTGCCCGGAGGTCGTGGGCAAAGACTTAAAAAGATGTCTTTGAGTATTTGATTGAGATTTGAGTATTGTATTGAGATTGAGAATTTGATTCGAGAATTTGAGTATTGAATTAAAACTTGAGAGAGTTGAGAGTTGAGTTGGTAACTTGAGAATTTGATTGAGACTTGAGAGTTTGAGTACTGTAGAACTTGATTGAGGTTGGGAGTAAGAGAATTTGAGTAAGTGTAACCCAAGAGAGTGGGTGGGTAAGAAAATGAAGAATGGATTAAGGCATAGTGAGGTAGAACCCTCAAAGCCTAAGTATAGGATTTATGAAACTAACCTCTTGAGTGTGTGTGTTAGTGTTTGTGTACGAAGTTGAACCTTGATTGTGCCAATATACATATATGTATCGTTGCCTTGTATGTGTTTGATCTAAAATGAACCGCATGTTCTCGACCAAAGTAGTCGGTGTACCCCGTTAGCACGCGGGGTATGTGAATTTCATATGCACAATTTGCTAAGCCCCTAAGGGCACCATTTTTATTTCTAGGTACATGGAAGCTGATCACCGTTCGAGAGTAAGACGGGGTTGTCATTAAGCACGGGTGGTTGTTTAAGGATTGTATTTGTTGTATTATGGAATTGTAAGTTCGATATGATATTGACAAGTATGGGATTTGTAGTGAACTCGGTATAGAATCGAATTGAAGTTGTATTTGTATTGTATTTGGATTGATTAAGAAATGGAAGGTATTTGTAGTTGTTGAGTACTCGGTATATAATAACCCATCAGACCGATATTGTATTTGATTTGTTGTATTGGATTTGACCTTGTTAGTCACGTGGGTGACTAACGACATTGTAATATCCGCCGTTGGTAGTCTGATTTCCGCTGCTTGATGATGGTATTTGAGACGGGTTAGGAGTTAATGGTTGGATTAGCGGCAGGGGTATTACATCTATAATAAACATAAATAAGTATACCATTAAGGTATTGGAAAAAGAAAAGGTAAAAATATATATTTTTGAAAAATAGAACAAAATAGTGTATACTGTCACATTCTTTAGCGGAGCGTGGGATTGTGAGGACAGAATAGTATTCCGTGGTGCATGCTTTTCTTTATGACTGCTATCATATATTGTGAGATCAAGGGTCCAGATTTCATCCGTCAAGGACGGAAATAATTCATCCGTCATCAAACTCCATCCGGATTATTTCCTCCGTCATCAAACTCCATCCGGACTGTACCTGATTAAAAATAGCAAGTGTATCTGTTTCTAAAAAAAGCAAGTGTACTCTCTAGATGGTTTGTAGTATGTTTTAATATGTATGTACATATATCGCTTTAAAAAAAATGTACGCATAATATATATATTAAGGTGGAAATATCAAGATATATTGAGAATAACATGCTTATATGTTCACTGTTCATTTTGTAATCATATTTCTGTACATGTAACTCTTTATTAAAAATATAGTAATTTTTTAGCTTTAGATAAAATAATTAAAAACATATATGTATACATCCTGACTGTACAATACTAATACATAACCTATGAAAATGAGGCCTATTGTCATAGGTTGAGCATGTTATCTCACTTTTGACAAAACATATAAAAAACGTAAAAAAGCGGTGATAATTGTGAAAAATAATTATAACATATAAATAAAGTAATGTAAAATCTTTAAATATAATATGAAATATAATTGTAGAAATAAAAGACAATCCTTTAATTAAACTATGGAAAAACAAAAATATTCACTATTATTTATAGTTAATGGGATAAAAATGAAGCTTAAGAGATTGTTGGTTTTTATAGGGAAAATTCCACTAAAATGTTTCATAATTCACGAAATGTTCTTTTTTTTTTACTTTTTTCTCATTTGCCATGAAACTATTTTGAAATTCACAAAAAGCCACGATTTTGGTAATGAACATTAACTATGCCTTAGAAAATGACCATATTGCCCCTAATAATTTAAATTTTTATTTTTTTAAAATTTTATGATTTTATAACGATTATTTTTTTAAGTTCACAATATACCACCGTTTTTATAAAAAGATCACAAAAAACACCCATGTTTTACAAAAAAGTTCACAATATGCCCCTATTTTTACCAAAAAATTCACAATAATGCCCTTATTTTCCTTTTAAACTGTTGTAACGACTATTTTTCTATTCAAACGGACTTAAGTGTTCTTGCGTGACACTTTGAAAGTGTGTCTTACTTTAGGATGAGGGTTGTATCGATTCTGTATCACTGGTGCCTATCATTGAAAGAAACCACAACCTAACAATTGTAGTATGGCTTTCCGTTTGAATAGAAAAATAGTTGTTACAATAGTTTAAAAGGAAAATATGGGCATATTGTTAAAGCTTTTTCAAAAACAGTGGTATTGTGAACTTTTTTACAAAAAACTAGGACATGTTGTGAACTTTTGTATAATAACAAGGGTTATTTTGTGAACTTTTTGTAAAAATAAGGGTATATTGTAAACTTTTTTAAAAAAATTCAAAAAAATAGTCATTACAAATACCACTAACTTCTAAAAAACACAAATTTTAAAAATAAAATTGTGAGGGGCAACAGGGTCATTTTCCAGGCACAGTTAACGTCCGTTACCAAATCATTGCATTATATGAATTTCATAACATTTTTGTGGCATATGAGGGACAAGTTTGAAAAGGTATATCGTGAATTATGAAATATTTTAGTGTTATATTGTGAAATTTTCTTTTTTTTCTATCATTTGCTGCATGGAAAGACATTGTAACACCCTGTATTTTACCTCAAAAGATAGCTTATGGAATACAAATCTAGCGGCACAAACGAAATTAAAAACGGGCTTCCAACGAGTCCTAGAAGTGAAAAATAGTGTGGTCCAAACTTGTGTCCGAACATTGGAGGTTCGGACACAAGTCGAGAAAATTGAACTGAGAAATACCGTTTGTCCGAACTTGTTTCCAGACATTGATGTTCGGACACAAGTCGAGAGTTGAGAAAACCAAAAACGTCGACGTCCGAACTTATGTCCGGACTTTGAAGTTCGGACACAAGTCGAATTTTAAAATCCCGAAAAACTCTACGCGTGTGTCCGTACGTAGGTCCAAACTTGCAAGTTCGGACGTAAGTCGAGACTTGCAAGTCGAAATCGTCCTCGCATGCTGTCTGAACTTTGAAGTTCGGACAGAAGTCCGGACACGACCAAAACAGCGAAAATACCAAGAACTCTCGGGGCCTGTCCGAACATGGATGTCCGGACGGACGTTCAGATGGGTCCCTATATGCGTTTTAAAAGTGTAAAACAGAGACCAAAACTTACACAAACCATAATAAGGATAACACAATGAACAAATGAATTGAAACAGCGCTTTTACCATGAAATACAGCGGAAAACTTTCTTGTAACCCAAGGTGTTACCGCCACATCCAAACCCTTGAATGCTCAGGCTAATAAACCACAAAACATTCCAAATGTTAACTAACATTGTAAATCCAAAATATGCGGAAGCTCAAACTGAAATTAACAATAAAAACATCCTCAAAGTAACTAAAACATTGTATTCTAGAAATTCCTAACTCAATTAATGACTCAAAACAATTCCAGTTCTCCTAAACTAAGTGACAGCGCGTTCCCCATTCCCCCAAGTCAGCAATTTGTACCTGCGATCAGAAATCAACAATAAAAGCACGAAGGGATCGCGCAAATCAGCGAAACTAAGTAAATTCCATCTCATTACGTAAAATACATTTTTGAAATTCCTTTGAGTTTGAATCACGAAACATTCAAGTTTTATATCTCAGTAATCAGTCTCCACGTTTCAATATCAGTAACGAGTAAAACACGTTGGGGAGCCTTCAACAGGAATATCCACAGAACCATCAGACAGTCACAACAAGAACTCTAGAGAAACTATAAACCAGTGAAGAGCTTAACTGCAGTCATTGTATGTAGCGCAAAATATATATATATATATATATATATATATATCAGTGTAAATAATTCATGCTCACGGTGCAGAGAACCAACATGGTGAATCAGGGAGCACCCAGAACCCCAGAGAAATTATAAACCAGTGAAGAGCTCCCAAAACAAAACCTTCACCAAATCCACAACAAAATTTCCCAAACACCATTTGTGATAGAAAACAATCCACAGCCAAATCCAACAATGAGCACAGAATTTACCTGATTGTTCCCTCGATTCAGGAAGACAAACCAACAGATTCACCAATAACGTTCGTCGTCGACACCAACATCTAGATCAGAACAGTTCACAATTAGGAATCAACAAACCCAATCAACACGGACTAACACATAATCTAACCAAAACTTTACCCGTTGTATCACCACTTGGCACCAGGGAATTGACTAGATCTCGTTAGGAGATAGCGTGAACTCGTTAAGAACTTGAAGAAGAAGAGCGTGAAAATTTTGTGTAGGGTATAAGCGCAGGACGGCGTATTGAGGATGAAGGAGTGAAGCGTGAGAGCGTGGTGTTTAAATAAAATAATCTTAGGTAAAAGAGAACTAATATTGTTAAATAAATTATTAATCATTTCTACCAAAATAAAGGAATTAACTAATATACATAATAAATAACTAGAAGGGGAGTTCAAATAAATAACAAACATTGTAAATTGCTTTTAGGAAATAAAAACGTTGAGAATCATCAGGAAGAATGTCAAACCTCTAACAACATCCTTTTTTGAAATTAAGAAATAATTTCTGGTTTGAATAACTGAAGAAGTGAGTCGTTGAAACAAATAAGAGAGAGAGTAATTAAATAGAAGAGAAGTTAATAAACGGTATCTAGTTGATATGGTAATAAGATTAAATTAGAAAGAAATTCGATATAACAACTTCGGAGTACTAACGTTGAAGGAATATTCTAGGATATCATTAATAAAATATTGGGAGAAGAATGAGGGTTTATTGAATAAATCAAAATGCCAGTATATAACTGTTAAGGGAGGAATTAGGAAAGTTAATAAATAATATATTAAGTAGTCAAATAGGATTTGAACTCTTGAAATCAAATAACTACAAGGAGAAAGTCAAATTGACTTTGGACTCTAATTATTTAAATTTATAAGTTAGAAAGAAGATTCTAGAATGGTATTTTGGGATGTAAATAACATAGTGAAGTTGAAAAGATGAAATAATATTTATATAGTATAATATCTGAAATATAGCTAAAGTTAATTAAGGCAAAACGTTACAATTAATTGTAAACATTTTAAGGAGAAGGGTTAATTTAGAGATGAATGTCATTTAATTCTCTGGGCCACCTTAACACTAATCTCGGACATATCATTCACACTATATACTATATTATTCTTAACTTGGAAATTCTTGGGTATTTCATCTCATCCCCCTTAAAAGAAAGCTTCACCCTCGAGGTAAAACTCATCCACAAGGCGAAATCTGCTAAACTAGGTACTGACTTGTATGGTTACCTGATCGAAGAGCTGTGGGTACTTTTTCCTCATCTCCTCTTCCACTTCCCACGTAGCCTCTTCAGTTCCATGATTGGACCACAGAACCTTGACCATTTAGGTCGACTTCGATCGGGTCTCTCTGGTCTTGGTGTCCATCACTCTGATGGGATACTCCTCGTAAGATAGATTCTGCTCCAGCTCCAGAACCTCCGGTTGCAGCACATGCGAAGGGTCGGGAATGTACCTCTTCAACTGAGACACATGGAACACATTGTGAACTTTATCCAGTTCACAAGGGAGTGCCAAGCGATAGGCAACCTTCCTGATCCTCTCCAAAACCTCATAGGGTCCCACAAACTTGGGACTGAGCTTTCCCTTCTTTTCGAATCTGGTTACCCCTCTTACAGGAGACACCTTCAAAAAGACTGTCTCCGACCTCGAACTCTATCGGTCTACGCTTGAGATCAGCATAGGACTTCTGCCTGTCCTGAGCTGCCTTCATCCGACCCTGAATCACCCGGACCTACTCCATGGTCTCCTCTATCAGCTGTGGTCCCAACACCACTGTCTCGCTGATGTCACTCCACCATAGTGGGGTCCTGCACCTTCTCCTATATAGAGCCTCGTAGGGAGCCATCTTGATACTGGCATGGTAACTGTTGTTGTATGAGAATTCCACCAAGTGCAGCATATCGGCCCATGAACCCTGGAAGTCCATCGCACATGCTCGAAGCATGTCCTCCAAGGTCTGGATGGTTCTCTTAGTCTGACCAGTGGCTGGGTGAAACGCAGTGCTCAACTTCAGCTTGGTGCCCATCGCCTTCTGAAATTGCTGCCAAAAATGAGCTAGGATTCTCGAGTCTCGGTCTGAAATGATAGTCTCCGGCACCCCGTGGTATCTTACCACGTTCTTGATGTAGGCATCCACCAGTTGACTCATAGACCACGTCTTCTTCAGGGGTATGAACCGTGCAGACTTAGTGAGTCGGTCCACAATCACCCAAATCCGATCGACTCCTCCCCTCGCCGGTGGCAAGCCCATCACGAAATCCATGGAAATGGAGTCCCACTTCCACTTCGGGACATCCAGCGGCTGTAGCAAACCTCACATCCTCTTGTGCTCGAATTTGACCTTCTGGCAGGTAAGGCACTTCGACTCAAATTCTTCCACTTCTCTCTTCATCTTTGGCCACCAAAACATCTTCTTGTGATCTTTGTACAACTTGTCTCCCCCAGGATGAACTGAATACGGAGTGTTATGAGCCTCCTTCATCAGTCTCTCCTTCATTTCTGCGCACTCTTGAGGTACACACCATCGGCCTCTGAATCGTAAGCTACCATCACTGTGGATCTCAAACCCCTCAGCTTTCCCTTCCTTCATCTTCTCCTTGATACGCTCTAGCTTCACGTCACTAAGCTGCCCTCTCAGTATCTCCCTATAGATGTCGGAAGAGACACTCATCTGGAACAACTTTACCTCTTGCTCTACTCCTCCAGATTCCATCACCTCCAAATTTAACCTCTGGAACTCATGAACTAGCTCATCAGGGAGGACCCACATTGAATTTACTGAGTGGCTCCTTTCTGCTCAGAGCGTCTGCTACTAGGTTGGACTTCCCCTCGTGGTACAGAATCTCTAGGTCATAGTTTGATCAGTTCCAACCACCTCCTCTGTCTCATATTGAGTTCCTTCTGCGTGAAGATGTACTTGAGGCTCTTGTGGTCGGTGTAGATTTTGCAGGAAACACCGTACAAGTAGTTCCTCCAAATCTTAAGGGCGAACACCACTGCTGTCAATTCCAGGTCGTGCGTCGGATATCGATTCTCGTACTCCTTCAGCTGCCTCGACGCATAAGCAATCACTTTCCCCTTCTGCATCAGGACACATCCTAGGCCATACTTGAAAGCGTCGCTGAATACCTCAAAGCCCTCTGTGAAGGGTGATTTTTCGGTATGAGGGGGGTCTACCTAAATATGGTCTGACTAGAAGATGCCATTCTGTGGAGGGTGAAACCCGTTAATCTGGCATCCCTCAAATACCTACTTTATCGTCCGTCTTTCCCAGAAAGCTTATGGGGAATGCTAGTGAGCACTACACCCGCTCTCAATGGGCTCCACGCGGACTTATGCCCTAAGGGTGGAAATGACTAGAGTCGCCACCTAGTTTGACCTAAAGAACTAGGAAAGGAGGAAAAGAAAAAGAGGGGGTTCTAAGAACCATTAGTTGACTCTGAATTTGTTGCCTATGGATAGATCTTATCTGGTCAGATCAGAGATTCTATTGTGGGTTCGCACTGGGTTACACCCCTAGGAGTGGCAATGACCACAACTTCGGATTGGTGCCCGAGGAAACCTCGGTCTCCAATTGTCAGGATTGCCTTCTTTCAAAACCTTATTAGAGAGATTCGTTTAAAAGCCAAGGATAGGATTAGGATAGGAGGAGAGAAAACGAGTGGATGAGGTGAGCTTTTCTGCCAAGCTAGCGCCAAGAAGAAGAATTGTTGAATTCGAATGGGTATAGAATGAAAGATTAGGAGTCTGATTTTGAGAGTTGAAGAAGTCAAGGGTTTGTGGGAGTCATAGAGGATTTGAATGTTTGACATACATGAATACCGCCTTAGAGTTAGGAAAGGGGTTTTTTGGATTGGAATGGAGTCGCACCCTATGTGGGCTGCCTACGTACTCAACTCCCTATTGAGATCAGACCTTACGTAGTTCAGGGTTTTAGGATGGTTGAGTTTTTGAGGTAATCGAGGGTTGGAAGCGAACGAGGTTTTTTGAAGGTGGGATGGATGATGACAAAAGGGTATTTTGATTGGTGTGGGGTTGCACCCTGTGTGGGTTACCTACGTACTCAACTCCCCGCTGAGATCAGACCTTACGTAGTTCAGCTATGTTTGGGTTTTGGAAGTTTTGATGTTTATGGAGCTTGAGGATATTTGTAATGTTTGAGATTTAAAAGGATTCGAAGTTTCAAGAAGTTTCGGGTTTTGGGAGGTTGGAGTCTGTGAGACGCCTAGGTCTGTGAGACACTGAAATCTCAGAATGATTGAGTCTGTGAGACGCTCGGGTTTGTGAGACATTCGAGTTTGTGAGATGTTCGAGTCTATGAGACGCTCGGGCCTGTGAGACTTTGGAAGTTTGAATGAAGTTGGAATTTGTAAGAGGATTTTAGTTTAATGCGAGTTGGAGTTTGAATGATGATTTGGGTATGAAGTGATTTGGAGTTTTGAAGATTATTTGAGTGTGTGAGGCAATTGGTATTTGAATAGAGATCCCGAGTTTTTTAAAATTTGAGGTTTGAAAGCGATTGAGGAAAATCATTTTATTGTAAAGGGGGGATAATCCCGAGGGATTACCCTATGTACCCCTCGAACACGACACTTAATTAATGGTAAGTGCCGAGGCTCGAAAGATGGGGCAATGAATTTATGTCAAAAAATAGGATTCAGAGAGAAACACCATGAATGAGATGTTCTCAGTCGAACCCTAATAACGTCTCTAACTCCCGTGTTTTAAAACGTTAAAACTAAAAGTATTGAAATCGAGTGGAAGAGAGTTAGACGATTCTGAAATCCCGGCTGCAACTAGGAAGGCAGTCACATCCCTAGCACCCCGCCTCGTAAAAATCTAGGCTGCAATTAGGGGATGTTTATCACCCTAATGTCCCGCCTAAAGAAGTCCAGACTACGACAAGGGATGTGACGACCCCAGTGCTCCGCCTCGGATTTTATTTTGGAAGGGAGACAAGTGATGTCTAACTAAGGAGAGAACGTTTTGAAAATGTTAGACATCGTGTTCCTTGAAAACGGTTATTTTGAGTTTGAAAACTGAGTTGAAAAACTTTTGAAGTTGTTCGGAATTCTGGATGAAGAAACACTGATTTTGAGAAATGTTTTTAGGAGAAAACTTTTGTATATGTGAGAAGAACTTTCTGCACTTGAGAAGATTTTCTTGTGATGTGAGAAGAGTTTTTTTCCTTTAAAATTCTACAAAAATGGTTTCTGGAAAACTTGATGAAGTTTAAATAAAATGATTGTTTGAACATCTAGAAAGAATTTTCGGGATTTTGAATTAAAGCAGAATACTGAGGAATGTTTTTGGTTTTGGAGTTTGAATGGGATTTACAGTTGAGTTTGAAATAGATTGAAGTTTGATTGGATGAAGTTGGGTTGGGTCAAGGTAGGAGGGGGTCAAAGTTAGCAGTAATCTTGGGTCAGTTTTATTGGTCAAGTGCGGGTCAAGTTTTGATGGTCAATGTTCGGGTCAAAGTGAAATACCCCAAACTTAGATATGGTGTTTAAATGATAAACTAAGATATAAGGAGGCTAAATAATGCCTTAGAAACATTAAGAAACATTTCTAATCAAAGAAAATATAAGGAAACACCAAAAGAGCAGTTTAGCAAAAACGTGCTCTAAGCTTGGAGAGACTAGGGAGAGTACCCAAATATTGTTCTAAGACCTTAGTAATATCCTAATGGTCATTTTAAATCAATTACCAAAGAAAACCAAGCTTGAAAACAAGTTAAAACACAAAATGTGCTTTAAGGAGTCTTAAAGCACGTTTTTGAAAAATTGTCTTGTAAATGAGTTTTGAATGGCTAAATGTCCATCATTACTCTTTAATTAACATGTGTACTATATAGTATCACATTTGGAAGTCTATATCAATGGGAAATCAAAAATTTCACAACAATGTGCCTTGTTTTGTGAATAGTGAATTAATTAAGCTAGTTTATAACATAAGTCTATATAAGTGAGACATTTGGTCAACAAAGACTTAATTACCCTCATTATTAAAGGGGGGCCGGTTTCTTATGAGGTGAGTCACCACCTCATGAGTCATTAAGCAAATAAGAAAGCAAATAAGAGTTATAAAGTAAAAGCACTATTCACCTTTTACATAAATATCACACTTTATTAGTTCTCTCTCCTCACTTCTTCATTCTCCTTTGTTTCCCACGGTTTGAGCTGCTCTCTCCCTTCTCCATTAACGTGAAGCACAACCCATGCTAGCTCCATCTAGCTTGCCCACATCTTGCTCATTTTAGCTCCAAAACCAAAACAAATACATATTCTTCTTAGTTAGCTCAAGCTCTCTCTTTCTATCTTTTCAAAACTTCAAGAGCTTCATTTTGGTGCCAAGTCAAACCACCATTAGAGGAGGAAATTCAAGTTTGGAGACTCCATTGGCTTCTCCATTCTCTTAAGGTAAAGAAAGTGTAAGAAAATCTAGGTTTCCACCATTTTCTTCACATGTCCGAAAATTAGTGCTCATGGGACTCCATTTTAATGCCTTGTTCTAGCTTGTTTCTACTCTTCAAAGGAGAGAGGAGGTCCTTCTTGCTTCATATCCAAGCTTGTCTTGAGAAACCAAGGTAAAACAATCACCTTAATACCTTAAAGCATATTTTAACCTAGGGTTTGTTCCTTAGGGTTAATGTGTTATCTAGTACTCATTGGAGTCATTGGATATTGGTTAGAACATTGGCAAGGAGATACACATTGGTGACCGAGATTGAACAAAGAAAAACCTAAGGAAGAAAGCTTTTAAGCTTGTAAAAGAACAAGGTAAATTACTTACCTTAAGGTGTTTATTGTTTAAGGGAATGGGATTTAGATATGTGATGAGTTTAGTGTAGAGTTTACATTAGAAAAGGGTTATATAAAACCTAGGAGAAACAATGAGCATATTTGTGAACTTGTGACTAAGAGCAAATGAGGGAAGAGATAGTTAAAACAATGTGGAGATGAATTACAAGAAGCATTTTATTTCAATGGGAGCCTTGTTGTGTGTATTCGCAGGTTGAAGGCAAATATATGTGGAAATTCAGTGGTTAAGATTATTGTCATTTAAGGGCCTAAGTGCCAAGCATTTAAGTTTAAGCACTATATGATGATGTGGTGAAGTTTTAGTGTGTAATTGTGTGTTAAGGTGTTGTGATGAGAATTTGGGTGATGTTGGTTGTTTGATGGAGAAAAACCATGTGTTAGGATGTGCTATATACTAGAGAACCCATGGCAAAAATTAAAGGAGAACTTAAGTGTTTAAGATATTCTAAGGGGATTTAATGACTAAGGAAGTACTAGGATGTTCTAGAGGTGTCTTGATGAAAAAGGGTGAGAATAAGGTGTTCTAATGACTTATAATGACTTAGGCATCACCATGAAGGATTTAGGAATCAAGAGAATGTATTTGAGTATTTAGGACTTAGGCAAATGTTGGTGTACAACTAGGAAGGAAATAATGTTGATGGATGGAAGTTTAACTTGTGAAGGAACTTTAAGTAAATGCATAAAAGAGTTTTAGATGGTGAAAAATGCTTGGGAGATGATGTTATAGTGGTGAGGAAAACATTTGGCATAGTGGTTACATTAGGTATGAACCACCACCTAGAAACCTAGAGGAAAACATTACAAGTGTTAGCATTATACAAGGAAAATGCATAATGATTAAGGTGAATCTTGGTGAATGATTTAATGTGTTTGAGGAGGGCTTAAGGTGTATTTGAGGTGCCCAAATGAGGTTATAACATATTAGGATATATGAGGAGAAGTTTGGAGTTGAAAGAGAATTTAGAAACAAGGTTCTGGAGCCGACCGACCTTAGGACCGAACCTGCAAGGTCGGTCGAGCTCAGTTTACACTACCGGAGAAAGTTTCTGGAATGGACCGACCTTGGGACCGGACTTGCAAGGTCGGTCGGGCCTGTATTTTGTGAAGGAATTAAGTCTCTGGAATGGACCGACCTTGGGACCGGACTTGCAAGGTCGGTCGGGCATGTATTTTGTACGGTAATAAGTCTCTGGAATCGACCGAACATGGACGGACTTGGCAAGTTCGGTCGAGCTTAAATTCCCTCGGGGAAACTCTCGGGAATGGACCGACCTTGGGACCGGACTTGCAAGGTCGGTCGGGGTAGAATTTTCAAACGGTGAAGTGTTCTGGAATGGACCGACCTTAGGTAAGGTCGGTCGGAAGTTCGGTCGAGCCTAAAAATAAAAAAAAAATTAAATTCTAAGAATGGTAATGGGTAATAAGGTATGCCTTGGTAGGGTAGTAATGATTAGGACCCTAAGAACTCAAGGAATTAAGTTAAGATTAAGTATAAGTTTTAATGTTTAAAGTTAAGTTTGTAAGCTAAGTGGCAAGGACTTGAGAGGTTATTGAATGGGAATCCTTAGGGACTAAGTGAGTTAAGTAAGGTGCAAATAACTAATGACCTAAAAATGAATGAATGTTTTAGGTTTGTGAATTGGGACCCCGAAGAAGGTTAAACAAACAACGATCGACGGTGAACGGTACAATCCTTCTTGTGACCTGCTTGCTAACGAGGTGTCCCTCGGCTTGTGTGCTATCTGTTTAATTGCTATGACTAAAACAAGATAAAGCATGCAACCGGTTATATTGTTCTCGTTGTGTTGTGTTATCTTACACTAACCCGCGAGACTTGAGATTGTTACTAACCAAGTTTAGTACTTACTGAGTTAAGAATAAGAGTTAAGTTTGGTGGTTGTTGGTTAATGCCCGTTAAGGCTTAGCTAGCACATGATGATTAAGATTTCTACTAACTGGAACTTGAGTGAGGAAACCCGGGACCGATCTCGGTCATGCATGCTAAGGAAAAAGGGGGACGGTATCTGAATCAGATCCGCCCTCCGCTTAAGGACTTGTCTTCGGACTTGTAGCCTAGGGCGGTTGCCGGCTCAGCTACGCTGGACTCCCGTCCAGAGTAGGTGGCATTAAGATGGTGCGGTGGGATCACCTAAATCCCAGGTTCGAATTAAGCTACAACCAATCCCTTCCAGGAAAGGTTTGTATACTGAGATTAGATAAGATTAAGATTAAGATTAAGGTAAGGTAAGGAACTGAGGTTAAGAAAATGAGGACTAAGGAGGGGGTTACTAACCCACTTGATAAGGGAACGCTTGAGTCGTTCATTGTTTGTGAACTATATATGTTCATCTGTGGTTATTGTTATTGCACTTCATATTATGCTTGTGTATGTAATCAATTTCCATGCTATCGACAATTAGTCGTCGTAGCCCCGTTAGCTTGGGGGCCATGAGAGGGTGTACCAGCATTCGTGCTGACCCCCTCGGGGCTATTTTTACACTTGCAGGTAAGAGACCCATGAGGACGCACTACGAGAGTAGGAGCGGTTAGACTTAGGGTGGGATGTTTATTTGAGTTCGGGTTGCGCCTGTGCACCCGACTGTTTATATTTAAACTGATGTAAGGTTGAGATTATGTTAAGATACCTGTACTCGGTTGGTTGTGGTATTGTGGATGGTGATGTTTGAGTTGGATAAGTATTTGGATAAGTATTGTAAATGTTTAAGACCGGTATATTCTAACGATCAGACCGTGGCAAGGTCCAGGTGTTATTTATTTCCGCTGCGACGTATTCGATTAAGTGTTCAGTTTTGCGATAACCACGAATGGCTTTGGATGGGGTGTTAAAAAAGTGGTATCAGAGCGTAGTTACGCTCTGATCAAGAAATACCGGACATGAGTAACCACCGAGTTAGGATATAAGTTAAGGAATAAGTGTTGGGTTAAGGGTGTGAGAAGTTAGAGTGAGTAGAGTCAGATGACCACTAATAAGTGTGGATGTCTTTACCGTCTACGGACGTTATAAATTCACTAACCAAAACAGTGGTGAATACAAATCTAATGTGAGTTATGCTTGTTCAGATGGCAGGACGTCCTAGGGGAAGCCGAGGTCGCGGCCAGGGTGAGGATACTTCAGGAATACCTGGAGGGCAGACGATCGCAGAGATCGTAGCTGCCGCATTAGGGCATATGGGCTATCAGCCTGGTGTGGGTGCACCACCTCCACCGCCACAACCTAGGGAACCAAACTGGGTGAAGAGTCTAGCAGATCTTCGACCCGCGCACTTTAAGGGGGAGACCGATCCCGCCAAGCTTGAGGCGTACATCTCCGAGCTGGAGACCGCCTTCGAGACCCTTGATGTCCCTGCTGGGATCAAGGTGCGCCTAGCTGCTTTCTACCTGAAGGGGGCGGCAGGCGATTGGTGGAAGCTGGTGAGGGCCGAGCATGTGGCCAATCCAGAGTTCGGCTGGGAGCAGTACACCGCCTTGCTACGAGCAAAGTACTACCCCGCCCATGTCCAGACGAAGAAGCGCTTGCAGTTGGATGCGCTTAGGCAGACGGACAAGATGACAGTGGACGAGTATTACTCAGAGTTCACTGCCTTGCTCCGTCTTCTGCCAGGTCTTGGATATTCTGACCAGATCTTGGTGGACCGCTTCTATGGCGGGCTTAGCCATCGACTCCGCTACGGCATGGGGCCGACGAGTTACACTACCTTGCAGGTAATAAGAATGATTGAGATTTGAGTAAGTAATGAGTAAGATTTAGATTATGAGAAATAAGTGTGACTAATACTATGGAAAGCAGGAGTGCTATCATGCCGCTGCTAAGGTTGAGATAACCGTCCAGCTGAGGGACGAGGAGAATGCAAAGAGGAAGAGTGCTGGTAAGAGCTCAGAAAGTCAAGGGCAAGGAGGGTACAAGAAACAAAAGTACCAGCCTCAGGCCCAGAAAAATCAGAACCCAAAAGGAGGAGGAGGAGGAAAAGGAGAAGGCTTCGGAAGAGCCATTGAAGTTGACATATGCTATTGCAGCTACACCCCTGCGCTCTAAGGCGCCAAAGGGTAAGGAATTGATATTAAATGAGTTAAGAAACAAATTAGTAACATTTGAGATATGAGAATTGACAATATGAATCATCAGGATCTGAGACTGAGAAGGGAGCCGGTGGTGGCTACCAGCGACGCTTCATCTGTAGATGGTGTCACAAGGACCACCCCGGGCTCGACTGTAAGGGGAATAAGGTGGAGTGCAACTTTTGTGGAGTCTACGGGCATCGAGCATATGAGTGTTACCGGAACCCTGCTAGCAGAGCCTATAGGCCCGATACCAGGGGCAAGGGCAAGACCGATCAGGGAGCTGGATCTGACGGTCAGAGGAAGGTGCAGCAGCCGGCGGACAAGAACCCACGGGTGACCCAGAAGACGGGACCCACTTTACACATGGTGGACCGGGACGATGAGCCTGAACCCTCATCGAGACCAGGTACCACTATAACCATTTAGTAATAAAAACTACCTGCTTACCGCATTATCATGCATGCTTGGTGAATAAATGAGTTAAGTAAGAATAAGATGAGATTAGAACTTAAGTAAGATATAACCTACTACCACTTTAGGAAGATTCAACATTGCTACCCAATACCATCTACATCTAACCCGGAGCACACCGACATCGAAACCATAGACTTTCCAACCCGAACAATGACAGGTTATCCGCCAGGTATGAGTTGATTAAGGGGGATACCTGACACCCGAACACAAATAGCCATCATCAGGAGATGCAATCAACTAGGAATGGACCGGGAGGTTTTTACACACCGGAAGTACCCAGGGGGACAAGGATGAGATTAAAGATGAAGAGCTTGGGCAAGGATTGGAATCCGTATGCCAAGAATTACCAAACCATGAGAGTGCAAGATGGAGTCTCACACACCGGGAATACCCGAGAGTTCCATCCAGTTATTACACAAGTCGTGTGGAAATCGCTCAGCCGTTGGAGGCTGAACCGATTCCAGACATCCAAGCAGACATTTGCATTGTAACTTCTACTCGAGAAGGACGGGAAACTGGGACTACACCAGGATAAGGACGAGACAACGGAGTCTCTCGAAAGAGGGATACCCGTATTGTCTTGGTCCATTGGGGATGATGCAGATTTTTATACGGCGAGCAGAAGCGTGCGGACCGTGCAAATAAGTTATGCTTAAGTCAGGTGATGTGTTAATTATGGGAGGAGAATCAAGGATGTTATACCATGGGATTAAGAGAATCAAGCTGAATACAGCACCTTCAGCAGTAATCAATGCGACGCATATGAGACCAGGAAGATTAAACCTAACCTTTAGACAATATTAGCCATGTAATGTTAGAATGGAATGAGGAATGAGATGTAAGATTGAAGCACATATTGTAAACAGGATGGTCATGAATAAAATAACAGTGTTGTTCATATAAATTGTTACGACTCTTGTGATACCATCAATACTCATGAAGTTTGTGAACACAATTAGGTTATGGACTCGGTACGGAAGGTGCACTAAACATACTTACAGAGGCACAGGCCGACGCCAGCGGTACTATCCTCACCGCACCTTTCCGATTAATGGGATTGAGGCATCAGTTCTCTTCGACTCAGGGGCCTCGCATACCTTTGTCTCAGCATCATTTGCGAGCAGGTTGGGGCTAGACGCTGATGAGCTACCCGACTTCACGGTTATGCTCCCGTCTAAGGAGAAGGTTCGTTGCACTCGTTCTACCGAGGAGCCATTATCAGAATTAAGGGAGAAGACTTTCCAGTCAGTTTCATTGAGTTCAGTAAGCTAGGATTTGATGTTATCTTCGGGATGAACTGGTTGGAGCGGCACAAGGGACGTATCCTCTGCGCCGAGCATAGATTGCTGCTCAGGAGTCCGTCTGGGGTAACAATATCATACCGCCAGAGGCCCAGAGAGCCTTTGACTAAGATCATCACCGCCATGGCGATGTATAAAGAATTGAGGAGAAAGGAAGAAGTAACCTCTGCTATGTACAGGACATAGAGAGAGACCCTGAGTTCGACCCCGACTTACCGGTAGTGTCGGAGTTCCCCGACTTATTTCCACGGGAACTGCCCGCATGCCACCCACCCGAGAGGTAGAGTCCACCATCGAGCTTCTACCACCTGGTACCGGCCCGATAGCCAAAGCACCATACCGTATGGCTCCGGCAGAAATGACTGAGTTAAAGGAACAATTAAAAGATTTGTTAGATAAGGGATTCATTAGACCAAGTGTGTCACCATGGGGAGTGCCAGTCCTCTTCGTGAAGAAGAAGGATGGTAGTCTCCGCCTCTGCATCGACTACAGGGAGCTGAATGCAGTGACAGTGAAGAATAAGTACCCATACCCCTACCCCGCATTGACGATCTGTTCGATCAGTTGAAGGGAGCATCTGTGTTTTCCAAGATTGATCTCAGATCGGGGTATCATCAGATAGCCATTAAGGAAGGAGACATTGAGAAGACGGCATTCCGGACAAGATACGGCCACTATGAGTTTACAGTGATGCCGTTCGGTTTGTCGAACGCACCGGTGAAATTTATGGATCTGATGAACCGCTTGTTCCGGGAGCAGCTGGACAAGTTGGTTGTGGTTTTTATTGACGACATTTTGATATATTCGAAGTCTAAGGTTGAGCATGAGGAACATCTGAGGAGGATTGGAAATACTGAGGGAGAACCAGCTATATGCTAAGTTCTCCAAGTGTGAGTTTGGCTTGACCAGGTCTCTTTCCTAGGTCATGTCATCTCAGATGCTGGATCGCAGTGGATCCAGCAAAGATTGATGTCGTACGTACTTGGCCAAGGCCGAAGACTGTTACCGACATCCGGAGCTTTCTCGGTCTGGCAGGTTACTACAGGAGGTTTGTTAGAGATTTCAGCAAGGTCGCGAAACCGATGACCAGTCTGATGAAGAAGGACGCACCATTCTTGTGGACAGTTGACTGTGAGAGATCATTTCAGCGCTTGAAGGACTCACTGACCACTTGCACCGGTTCTGACCATTCCAGACGGTACAGAGGGCTTTGAGGTTTATTGTGATCCATCCGGCAGAGGGCTGGGTTGCGTGCTCATGCAACATGGCAAGGTGGTGGCATATGCCTCACGCCAGTTGAAGAAACATGAGGAGAACTACCCCACACATGATTTAGAGCTGGGAGCTGTAGTCTCTCGCTTTGAAGATATGGCGCCACTACTTATATGGGGTTAGTGTCACGATCTACACCGATCACAAGAGTTTGAAATACATATTCACTCAGAAGGAGTTAAATCTTCGACAGAGGAGATGGTTAGAGTTTCTGAAAGACTATGACATTGACCTCCAATACAAAGAGGGGAAGGCCAATGTTGTAGCAGATGCCCTGAGCCGTCGAGCACACTCACTCCATTCGCTAGTTTTTCTTTCTCCAGCTTGGTTGATGAGGTGCGAGAGGCTCAGAGGACAGATGAGTACATGAGAGAGGTCAGACAAAAGCTGACAGATGGTACCTTTGAGAGTCAGAAATACGACTTCAGACTTCATGATGATGATCTGATCAGACTTAAGGGCCGATTATGCATACCACGAGGCAACACGGATCTGAAAGACCGTATACTACTTAGAGAATCACACTGTTCTTCAGTTTCCATCCATCCGGGAGCCTCTAAAATGTATAAAGACATGAAGAGATACTTCTGGTGGTCGGGGATGAAGACAGATGTTACCGAGTTCGTCTTGAGGTGTCTCACATGTCAGAAGGTGAAATTCGAGCACCGACGACCGGGCGGAATGGTACAGTCGATGCCAGTTCCGGAGTGGAAGTTCCATGATATCTCCATGGACTTCGTAGTTGGGCTTCCACCTGCTAGGGGAGGTCTCAACATGATATGGGTGGTGGTGGATCGCCTTACCAAAGTAGCCTGATTCATACCGATGAAGGATACTTGGAAGGTGACCAAATTAGCTGAGTTATTTGAGAAGAAATCATGAGACATCACGGCATACCAAACACCATAGTGTCAGATAGAGAACCAGATTCCTTTCGAGGTACTGGATAGCTACCAGAGTCGTCTCAGCAGTACCTATGCGTTGCTCAACTGACTAGACTCTCTCCAGTCTCAGCTGATGAGCAGATGGTCAGCGTCTCCTCAGACAGATGGTCAGACTGAGCTACTATTCAGACACTCGAGACATGCTGAGAGCATGTGCCTTAGACTTCCAGGGGCAGTTGGATTGATAGACTACATCTGATCGAGTTTTCATACAACAACAGCTATCACGCTTCGATCAAGATGGCACCTTTTCAAGCTTGTACGGTAGACCATGTCGTACACCGCTCTGCTGGATGAGTCGAGTGAGACGGTCATTATAGGACCAGAGTACTTAGAACAAGTTAAGGCTGAAGTTCAGCAAATCAGGGAGAACATGAAAGCTGCTCAAGATAGGCAGAAGTCGTATGCTGATGTTCGACGACGGGACCTGGAGTTCGCAGTGGGCGACCGGGTATTTCTGCGAGTTTCACCGATGAAGGGTGTATTCAGGTTTGGGCAGAAGGGCAAATTAAGCCCGAAATTTGTTGGTCCTTATGAGATTACGGAGCGGGTGGGCTCGGTTGCTTACAGGTTGAATTTACCTGTGAGCTGGGTAAAGTGCATGATGTTTTTCATGTTTCACAGCTAAAGAAATACATGCACCACCCCTCCCATGTGTTAGAACCTAAGAGGTTGACTTTAGAACCGAATATGAGATCCGTGGAGACTCCTCAGAGAATCTTGGACAATAAGACTAGGGACACTCGCCACAAGTCAGTGCGACTGGTGAAGGTTCTCTGGTCTAACCAGGATGTCGAAGAGGCCACGTGGGAGTTAGAGGATAAGATGAAGGCGAAGTACCCTTCTTTGTTTTACTGACTAGATCGTCTGTATAGGGTACGGGGCGTACCCCTTTTAAGGGGGGTAGAGCTTCCTCGCTTTTGAGTTAGGAAAATGATCATGTTTGTCGTTTGTTTGGTTGTTTAAGATGTGAATTTGTGTAAGTTGCTACACTTCGGTGTAAGTTTGAGTTATGTATAATACTATGTATTGTATTTGAGATTGACCTTTGAGTCTTGAGATGTGTGAATGTGAATATAAGATGTGGTGTTAAGATTAAGGAAATTGAGTACCGTGAATGACTAAGCACATATGTGAACTTTGAGGACAAAGTTCTTTTAAGGGGGGTAGATTGAAATACTCCAAACTTAGATATGGTGTTTAAATGATAAACTAAGATATAAGGAGGCTAAATAATGCCTTAGAAACATTAAGAAACATTTCTAATCAAAGAAAATATAAGGAAACACCAAAAGAGCAGTTTTAGCAAAAACGTGCTCTAAGCTTGGAGAGACTAGGGAGAGTACCCAAATATTGTTCTAAGACCTTATTAATATCCTAATGGTCATTTTAAATCAATTACCAAAGAAAACCAAGCTTGAAAACAAGTTAAAACACAAAATGTGCTTTAAGGAGTCTTAAAGCACGTTTTTGAAAAATTGTCTTGTAAATGAGTTTTGAATGGCTAAATGTCCATCATTACTCTTTAATTAACATGTGTACTATATAGTATCACATTTGGAAGTCTATATCAATGGGAAATCAAAAATTTCACAACAATGTGCTTGTTTTGTGAATAGTGAATTAATTAAGCTAGTTTATAACATAAGTCTATATAAGTGAGACATTTGGTCAACAAAGACTTAATTACCCTCATTATTAAAAGGGGGCCGGTTTCTTATGAGGTGAGTCACCACCTTCATGAGTCATTAAGCAAATAAGGAAGCAAATAAGAGTTATAAAGTAAAAGCACTATTCATCTTTTACATAAATATCACACTTATTAGTTCTCTCTCTCTCACTTCTTCATTCTCCTTTGTTTTCCCACGGTTTGAGCTGCTCTCTCCCTTCTCCATTAACGTGAAGCACAACCCCATGCTAGCTCCATCAAGCTTTGCCCACATCTTGCTCATTTTAGCTCCAAAACCAAAACAAATCACATATTCTTCTTAGTTAGCTCAAGCTCTCTCTTTCTATCTTTTCAAAACTTCAAGAGCTTCATTTTGGTGCCAAGTCAAACCACCATTAGAGGAGGAAATTCAAGTTTGGAGACTCCATTGGCTTCTCCATTCTCTTAAGGTAAAGAAAGTGCAAGAAAATCTAGGTTTCCACCATTTTCTTCACATGTCCGAAAATTAGTGCTCACGGGACTCCATTTTAATGCCTTGTTCTAGCTTGTTTCTACTCTTCAAAGGAGAGAGGAGGTCCTTCTTGCTTCATATCCAAGCTTGTCTTGAGAAACCAAGGTAAAACAATCACCTTAATACCTTAAAGCATATTTTTAACCTAGGGTTGTTCCTTAGGGTTAATGTGTTATCTAGTACTCATTGGAGTCATTGGATATTGGTTAGAACATTGGCAAGGAGATACACATTGGTGACCGAGATTGAACAAAGAAAAACCTAAGGAAGAAAGCTTTTTAAGCTTGTAAAAGAACAAGGTAAATTACTTACCTTAAGGTGTTTTATTGTTTAAGGGAATGGGATTTAGATATGTGATGAGTTTAGTGTAGAGTTTACATTAGAAAAGGGTTATAAAAACCTAGGAGAAACAATGAGCATATTTGTGAACTTGTGACTAAAGAGCAAATGAGAAGAAGAGATAGTTAAAACAATGTGGAGATGAATTACAAGAAGCATTTTATTTCAATGGGAGCCTTGTTGTGTGTACTCGCAGGTTGAAGGCAAATATATGTGGAAATTCAGTGGTTAAGATTATTGTCATTTAAGGGCCTAAGTGCCAAGCACTTTAAGTTTAAGCACTATATGATGATGTGGTGAAGTTTTAGTGTAAATTGTGTGTTAAGCTGTTGTGATGAGAATTTGGGTGATGTTGGTTGTTTGATGGAGAAAAACCATGTGTTAGGATGTGCTATGTACTAGAGAACCCATGGCAAAAATTTAAAGGAACTTAAGTATTTAAGATATTCTAAGGGGATTTAATGACTAAGGAAGTACTAGGATGTTCTAGAGGTGTCTTGATGAAAAAAGGTGAGAATAATGTGTTCTAATGACTTATAATGACTTAGGCATCACCATGAAGGATTTAGGAAACAAGAGAATGTATTTGATTATTTAGGACTTAGGCAAATGTTTGTGTACAACTAGGAAGGAAATAATGTGTTGATGGATGGAAGTTTAAACTTGTGAAGGAACTTTAAGTAAATGCATAAAATAAAAGAGTTTTAGATGGTGAAAAATGCTTGGGAGATGATGTTATAGTGGTGAGGAAAACATTTGGCATAGTGGTTACATTAGGCATGAACCACCACCTAGAAACCTAGAGGAAAACATTACAAGTGTTAGCATTAATACAAGGAAATGTATAATGATTAAGGTGAATCTTGGTGAATGATTAATGTGTTTTGAGGAGGGTGATAAGTGCAAAACATATAGACTTTTTAAGGTTTAATCACCTTATTAATTGCAGCATTTTTAGTAATGTTTCTCACTTATCTTGGGTTTTTCCTATATTTATGTTGTTATATTAACTGATGTATTATATGTGTTAAAATGTAGGAAGAATACCAATTAAACACTTATATTATTGAAGGATTAAACAGCCACGCAAGAAGCACGCACTTGTGCTGTGTCCCCCTCTGTACCGCATCAATTCAGGCGGACGAGACAGAGAGGGCAACCGCCTCAATAGTAGGCGGACAACTCTAAATACAACCGCACATACGAGGCGGACAAGAGACAAGAAGAAGTAGAGGCAACCGCCTCAATAGTAGGCGGACAACTCTGAGAGTGTACCGCCCCTTAATTGAGCGGACGGAAGAGAGGTAACAAAGCGGACGTGACCCATGCAACATGAAATAAAGCGCGCGACGGGTTATCTTCTTCGCCGACTCGCTCTGCAACTTGGCTCCGCCATATCTTTAAGCAGTCGGCGCCTACCAGAAATCACGCACGCGTTGCGCCCCCTGTCCCCTGCGCAATCAATGAGCTGCAATCAATGGGGAGCTGCAATCAACGAGCTCAATCAATGAGCTGCTGCTCTGCTTCTTCTTCCTCTATAAATACAACGCTCAAAACACCTTCTCCAGGTCCTTCCAGAGGTTCCGTCCGTGGTTCCTCCTGGAGTTCCAATTCACACCATCATTCCATCTTCGTACCACTACACTTTCACTCACTCGTTCATTTTCATCTCTAATCTCCCGCTTCTCCATTTGTTTTCTTTTCATCTCATTAATCTCACCTCTAGTCTCACGTATTTAAATAGAAGACCAAACTATTTAATATGTTAGGCTAGAGTACGTATACTCTGGGAATAATTATTATGTATCTGTATTAATTATGCAATATGTTTTACTGGTTTTAATTTTAATGAAGTTTGTTACGATTAAAGGTTTTCTCGCATCTTTTAATAAATGTCATGAGTTTATTAAATTTCTTTACTAAGTCTATTTTGATCAGACCGGTGATAAATAGACAGGTTAGTTAAGGCGTAAATCTGGAGAAAGCTTATTATGATTTAATGAGTTAGTATTTTCAGATGCAAATGTAATCCCTCAACACTCCTCTGCCGTTCGCAGGCTTTTGCTTGAGTTTTCATCGGACCTTGCTTTACAGGTGAACGAGTTCTTATGAGGCTATGACTTAGTCCTTAAGATAATTATAGGAATCTTGCCAAACAATTATAATTAAACCAGTAGACCTAGCATGAAAGAGCAAATAATATTAATCTGAACCAGAGTCCCGTTTAGTTTATCTGTTAATTTAGTTTATTTTATCTTTCCTTTTATTTATAAAAACAAGTCAATTAATCCCCCCTTTTTGTGACACGCTTAGGTACTATAATATGTACATTAGTCCCGCGGTTCGATATCCGGTCGCTTACATTTTCACTATACTACTACTGCGACCGGGATTTTTTGCAGCCCGACGTTTATTTTGAGTTTTAATTTCTTTTCTTTTAATTTTACACCAGTTTAACCACTCACGATATAACGTCTGCAAAATGCGGACAACTCTGAGAGTGTACCGCCCCTTAATTGAGCGGACGGAAGAGAGGTAACAAAGCGGACGTGACCCATGCAACATGAAATAAAGCGCGCGACGGGTTATCTTATTCGCCGACTCGCTCTGCAACTTGGCTCCGCCATATCTTTAAGCAGTCGGCGCCTACCAGAAATCACGCACGCGTTGCAGCCCTGTCCCTTGCGCAATCAATGAGCTGCAATCAATGGGGAGCTGCAATCAACGAGCTCAATCAATGAGCTGCTGCTCTGCTTCTTCTTCCTCTATAAATAAAACGCTCAAAACACCTTCTCCAGGTCCTTCCAGAGGTTCCGTCCGTGGTTCCTCCTGGAGTTCCAATTCACACCATCATTCCATCTTCGTACCACTACACTTTCACTCACTCGTTCATTTTCATCTCTAATCTCCCGCTTCTCCATTTGTTTTCTTTTCATCTCATTAATCTCACCTCTAGTCTCACGTATTTAAATAGAAGACCAAACTATTTAATATGTTAGGCTAGAGTACGTATACTCTGGGAATAATTATTATGTATCTGTATTAATTATGCAATATGTTTTACTGGTTTTAATTTTAATGAAGTTTGTTACGATTAAAGGTTTTCTCGCATCTTTTTAATAAATGTCATGAGTTTATTAAATTGCTTTACTAAGTCTATTTTGATCAGACCGGTGATAAATAGACAGGTTAGTTAAGGCGTAAATCTGGAGAAAGCTTATTATGATTTAATGAGTTAGTATTTTTCAGATGCAAATGTAATCCCTCAACACTCCTCTGCCGTTCGCAGGCTTTTGCTTGAGTTTTCATCGGACCTTGCTTTACAGGTGAACGAGTTCTTATGAGGCTATGACTTAGTCCTTAAGATAATTATAGGAATCTTGCCAAACAATTATAATTAAACCAGTAGACCTAGCATGAAAGAGCAGATAATATTAATCTGAACCAGAGTCCCGTTTAGTTTATCTGTTAATTTAGTTTATTTTATCTTTCCTTTTATTTATAAAACAAGTCAATTAATCCCCCCTTTTTGTGACACGCTTAGGTACTATAATATGTACATTAGTCCCGCGGTTCGATATCCGGTCGCTTACATTTTCACTATACTACTGCGCGACCGGGATTTGTTTGCAGCCCGACGTTTATTTTGAGTTTTAATTTCTTTTCTTTTAATTTTACACCAGTTTAACCACTCACGATATAACGTCTGCAAAATGGCGCCGTTGCCGGGGACTAGATTTATTCTAGTTCCTAAGCCCCGGATTATTCACCTGTTTAATTATAAATATTATGTTCTCTTATTTCTGTCTATAATATTTTGTTTATTGTTAATATTAATTTTCTACTTGTTAATATTAATTATCTAATAATCTGTTAATATTAATTGGACACCTGACTTTGGACATATGACTACGGACATCTGACTTCTGACATCTAACTTCTAACTCTTATATTATTAACATTTAATTTCCATTGTCCTTAACATTTAATTTCCATTGTCTCTAACATTTAATTTCCATTGTCTCTAACATTTAATTTCCATTGTCCCTAACATTTAATTTCCATTGTCCCTAACATTTAATTTTATGTCATTTTAACTACTAACTTATAATTTATGTTATCTAATTACTAACTTATAATTTATGTCATTTTTATTACTAACCCATTATTTTATTTCATCATTATTTTTGTTGTTGTATAAGCAGGGATAAAATAAAAAAAAACGAAACAGGGGGCTGTCCGCGTGGACAACCGCCCCATTCTCATGCGGACGCCACTGAGCCGCTACCGCCTCTCTGTCTCGCCTAATCTCCACGCGGACGCCACATAAACGCCTACCGCCTCCTGTCCGCCTCTCCCCTAAGCGGACGTCCAAGCGGACGTCCCTTACCTCTTTAAAAAAAACGTCGCGTTTTATGTAATCTGTTCTTCCCCAATTCTATTTTGCTCGAGCCCGATACAGAGAAGAACAACAAGGTCGCGAATCGCCCTCCTCCTCAAATCAACATTTCTTCCTCGTTTCTCCACCACCACCGCAGTGATTTTATTTTATTTTATTGTTATTTTTATTTTATTGTATTTTTATTTTGCTCTGTTGTTTACTAACATTTTGTAGACTCTTACTGTTTGAACCTTGTGCTAACTTTTGTTATATTCAGGAAGGTAACAGTTTGGTTTACTTTATGTTTCTTTTTATGAATTATTATTTGTGTTTTTCATATTATTATTTTCTTTTGGTGCCATTTGAGTTCTGCTGGCTATATATGATTTTCTTTTCAGAATAAATTCTATATCCAACATATAGCTGAACTCGCCTATGGGAGCAACCTCAGTTGCTCTAGGAAATTCGATACCTTTGGTTGAACACTTGCGCAAACTTAAGTGTAAGGAACGTCGAACCCCTACCAAAGCTTAAGTGTGAGGAAGGATACCTTCCTCAATCTACGATACAAGGGGTTTCAATTCTTCCTTTATTATATTGCTGTTCAACCTATATGAGTTTAATCCTTTATGAATCTGTCATATTTTGAAAGGTCATTTTCTTGAAATTAATTCTGAACAATGAGGACATTGCACCTCTAAGTGTGAGGAAGGAGAGACCTTTCCCTGAAAATATGACAGTTGTTCGATAATGCCACACTCGCTTTTTGCTACTCTAAACTGCCTATAAAAAAATGATGAAAAAATGAGATAAAATAATTGTAGAAGTGTCTGAAATTATGTCAAGTGACAACTGAAAGATGGTTTTATTTAAAGAAGTTTGTATAAAATTATTTTCCATCAAAATACTCTATTTTTCACTCAAATATGATAGATCTGCTAGTTGTAAAAATCAATTTAGTTTAGCTTGGGATTATGGAAATATGTGGAAAGTCAAGGAAAGAAAAGGATAAAGACAAGGTACTCCGCTGTTTATGAATTTTTCTAAACCAAAACAGGCCTCGTCTATCCGGTTATTAAGTTCTTCGGGTTCGGGTGCTTTAACACCTATCTACCTAAGGTCTCGTGATCTGGGATAGAAGACCCAACACCGCTACAAGGATAGAGAGAAAAGTCTGGGGTACAGAAAAATAATGCAATTTTAAAAAAATTGGATGTTTTGTATATACAATTTTTGCATTAAAAAAATGTTAATAAATTGCAATTTATATTTATGAACATGAGTACGTGGTGTTGAAAGGTATTGCGGAATAAGGCATTACTTCACACCCCTTGTCATCCCGGGTTAGAGAATTGAAATTGGTTGAAAATCCCAGGTTAATCTAACGTGTTTTCTGCAGTTTAGTTTTTCTATGCTTTTAATTAAATTGTTCTTCTTCACTGTTTATAAAAACCTACTTCTAAGAGCAGAATTATTCTTTCAATTGTCACTTTGTCTAAATTCCCTTCTACACTTATTTAATCTTGTTTTATATTATGGCTTAGAGATAATTATATTCCTTATTTGCTTGAGGACAAGCAAAAGTCAAGTGTGAGGAAGTTTGATAAGTGCAAAACATATAGACTTTTTAAGGTTTAATCACCTTATTAATTGCAGCATTTTTAGTAATGTTTCTCACTTATCTTGGTTTTTCCTATATTTATGTTGTTATATTAACTGATGTATTATATGTGTTTAAATGTAGGAAGAATACCAATTAAACACTTATATTATTGAAGGATTAAACAGCCACGCGAGAAGCACGCACTTGTGCTGTGTCCGCCCTCTGTACCGCATCAATTCAGGCGGACGAGACAGAGAGGGCAACCGCCTCAATAGTAGGCGGACAACTCTAAATACAACCGCACATACGAGGCGGACAAGAGACAAGAAGAAGTAGAGGCAACCACCTCAATAGTAGGCGGACAACTCTGAGAGTGTACCGCCCCTTAATTGAGCGGACGGAAGAGAGGTAACAAAGCGGACGTGACCCATGCAACATGAAATAAAGCGCGCGACGGGTTATCTTCTTCGCCGACTCGCTCTGCAACTTGGCTCCGCCATATCTTTAAGCAGTCGGCGCCTACCAGAAATCACGCACGCGTTGCAGCCCTGTCCCCTGCGCAATCAATGAGCTGCAATCAATGGGGAGCTGCAATCAACGAGCTCAATCAATGAGCTGCTGCTCTGCTTCTTCTTCCTCTATAAATACAACGCTCAAAACACCTTCTCCAGGTCCTTCCAGAGGTTCCGTCCGTGGTTCCTCCTGGAGTTCCAATTCACACCATCATCATCCATCTTCGTACCACTACACTTTCACTCACTCGTTCATTTTCATCTCTAATCTCCCGCTTCTCCATTTGTTTTCTTTTCATCTCATTAATCTCACCTCTAGTCTCACGTATTTAAATAGAAGACCAAACTATTTAATATGTTAGGCTAGAGTACGTATACTCTGGGAATAATTATTATGTATCTGTATTAATTATGCAATATGTTTTACTGGTTTTAATTTTAATGAAGTTTGTTACGATTAAAGGTTTTCTCGCATCTTTTTAATAAATGTCATGAGTTTATTAAATTGCTTTACTAAGTCTATTTTGATCAGACCGGTGATAAATAGACAGGTTAGTTAAGGCGTAAATCTGGAGAAAGCTTATTATGATTTAATGAGTTAGTATTTTCAGATGCAAATGTAATCCCTCAACACTCCTCTGTCGTTCGCAGGCTTTTGCTTGAGTTTTCATCGGACCTTGCTTTACAGGTGAACGAGTTCTTATGAGGCTATGACTTAGTCCTTAAGATAATTATAGGAATCTTGCCAAACAATTATAATTAAACCAGTAGACCTAGCATGAAAGAGCAAATAATATTAATCTGAACCAGAGTCCCGTTTAGTTTATCTGTTAATTTAGTTTATTTTATCTTTCCTTTTATTTATAAAAACAAGTCAATTAATCCCCCCTTTTTGTGACACGCTTAGGTACTATAATATGTACATTAGTCCCGCGGTTCGATATCCGGTCGCTTACATTTTCACTATACTACTACTGCGACCGGGATTTGTTTGCAGCCCGACGTTTATTTTGAGTTTTAATTTCTTTTCTTTTAATTTTACACCAGTTTAACCACTCACGATATAACGTCTGCAGAGGGCTTAAGGTGTATTTGAGATGCCCAAATGAGGTTATAACATATTAGGATATATGGAGGAAAGTTTGGAGTTGAAAGAGAATTTAGAAACAAGGTTCTGGAGCCGACCGACCTTAGGACCGAACCTGCAAGGTCGGTCGAGCTCAGTTTACACTACCGGAGAAAGTTTCTGGAATGGACCGACCTTGGGACCGGACTTGCAAGGTCGGTCGGGCCTGTATTTTGTGAAGGAATTAAGTCTCTGGAATGGACCGACCTTGGGACCGGACTTGCAAGGTCGGTCGGGCATGTATTTTGTACGGTAATAAGTCTCTGGAATCGACCGAACATAGGACCGGACTTGACAAGTTCGGTCGAGCTTAAATTTCCCTCGGAAACTCTCGGGAATGGACCGACCTTGGGGACCGGACTTGCAAGGTCGGTCGGGGTAGAATTTTCAAACGGTGAAGTGTTCTGGAATGGACCGACCTTAGGTAAGGTCGGTCGGAAGTTCGGTCGAGCCTAAAAAAAAAAAGAAATTTTGAATTCTAAGAATGGCAATGGGTAATAAGGTATGCCTTTGGTAGGGTAGTAATGATTAGGACCCTAAGAACTCAAGGAATTAAGTTAAGATTAAGTATAAGTTTTAATGTTTAAAGTTAAGTTTGTAAGCTAAGTGGCAAGGATTTGAGAGGTTATTGAATGGGAATCCTTAGGGACTAAGTGAGTTAAGTAAGGTGCAAATAACTAATGACCTAAAAATGAATGAATGTTTTAGGTTTGTGAATTGGGACCTCGAAGAAGGTTAAACAAACAACGAACGACGGTGAACGGTACAATCCTTCTTGTGACCTGCTTGCTAACAAGGTGTCCCTCGGCTTGTGTGCTATCTGTTTAATTGCTATGACTAAAACAAGATAAATCATGCAACCGGTTATATTGTTCTCATTGTGTTTGTGTTATCTTTACACTAACCCGCGAGACTTGAGATTGTTACTAACCAAGTTTAGTACTTATTGAGTTAAGAATAAGAGTTAAGTTTGGTGATTGTTGGTTAATGCCCCGTTAAGGCTTAACTAGCACATGATGATTAAGATTTCTACTAACTGGAACTTGAGTGAGGAAACCCGGGACCGATCTCCGGTCATGCATGCTAAGGAAAAAGGGGGGTATCTGAATCATATCCGCCCTCCGCTTAAGGACTTGTCTTCGGACTTGTAGCCTAGGGCCGGTTGCCGGCTCAGCTACGCTGGACTCCCGTCCAGAGTAGGTGGCGTTAAGATGGTGCGGTGGGATCACCAAAATCCCAGGTTCGAATTAAGCTACAACCAATCCCTTCCAGGAAAGGTTTGTATACTGAGATTAAGATTAAGATTAAGATTAAGGTAAGGTAAGGAACTGGGATTAAGAAAATGAGGACTAAGGAGGGGGTTACTAACCCACTTGATAAGGGAACGCTTGAGTTGTTCATTGTTTGTGAACTATATATGTTCATCTGTGGTTATTGTTATTGCACTTCATATTATGCTTGTGTATGTAATCAATTTCCATGCTATCGACAATTAGTCGTCGTAGCCCCGTTAGCTTGAGGTCCATGAGAGGGTGTACCAGCATTCGTGCTGACCCCCTCGGGGGCTATTTTTACACTTGCAGGTAAGAGACCCATGAGGACGCACTACGAGAGTAGGAGCGGTTAGACTTAGGGTGGGATGTTTATTTTGAGTTCGGGTTGCGCCTGTGCACCCGACTGTTTATATTTAAACTGATGTAAGGTTGAGATTATGTTAAGATACCTGTACTCGGTTGGTTGTGGTATTATGGATGGTGATGTTTGAGTTGGATAAGTATTATGGATAAGTATTGTAAATGTTTAGACCGGTATATTCTAACGATCAGACCGTGGTAAGGTCCAGATGTTATTTATTCCGCTGCGACGTGTTCGATTAAGTGTTCAGTTTTGCGATAACCACGAATGGCTTTGGATGGGGTGTTACACAAAGTTTGATTGGTCAAAGGTAAGGTCAAATTGGGATGGGTCAACATTTTTTGGTCAAGGTCAACATTTTTGGTCAAAGTCAACATTTTTCGGTCAAGGTCAACGTCTCTTGGTCAAGGTCAACATTTTTTGGTCAAGATCAACGTTTTTGGTCAAAGTCAGCATTTTTCGGTCAAGGTCAACATCTCTTGGTCAAGGTCAGCATTTTTTGGTCAAGATCAACGTTTTTTGGTCAAGGTTCGACATTTGTGTGGACTTGGTTTGATTTTTTGTAGGTTTGGTTTGTTCTTTTGGCTTGGGCTGATTTAGGGACTTGGGCCGAATTGAGTTTGGGCCTGAATTGGGCTTGTAGGAAAGGTGGGCTGATTTTCTTTTTGAAGTGGGCTAATTGTGTTTTGGACGAGACATGGTCTTGGCCGAAGTTGGTTATGGGCCAGGTTGAAGCTCTTGGGCCTTTTGATTTGGACTAGAGTGTGATTTGGATTGGGCCTTGTGTAGGCTTTTGGGCCTTTTGATGTGGGTTGATTTGTGGACTTGGGCCTTTTGATGTGGGTTGATTTGTGGACTTGGGCCTATTTTGGGCCAAGATTGGTTGTGGGCCGATTGTGGGATTGGGCTGGTCATGGGCTTGGGCCTGATTGGGTATGGGCCCGAATTGGGTTTGATGGGCCGAGTTTTGTGAAATTAGGCCAAGTCAAAATGGGTCGAGTCAAAATGGGTCGAGTCAAAATGGGTCAGGTCGAAGTGGGTTTTGATGTAGGCTGAATTGGGCCCAGTTTGGGCTTTTGGTCCGATTGGGCTTTTGGTCATTTTTAAGGAAATACGCATTAGGCCGAATCAGAAATGGACCTAAAAAAAGGTTAGGAAGTGGGTTGTTATTGGTTGTTAATGGGCTGATTTGAGACTCATTTTATGGATTTGATTTTTTCCATATTTTGAAGTTTTGATTTTTTTAGGATTTTAAAATTGATTTTGGAATTGAATAATTGATTGTGAATTTTATTCTGACATTATGGATGATTTGA
The DNA here is from genome assembly GCA_023374045.1 of Limonium bicolor. NCBI lineage: Eukaryota > Viridiplantae > Streptophyta > Magnoliopsida > Caryophyllales > Plumbaginaceae > Limonium > Limonium bicolor. The sequence goes on along the minus strand of CM041777.1, from coordinate 88,691,459 downwards.
AAAATTTTAAGGGAAACGGGTATTCCTCACATGGACCGTGTCTAGGACCCGTATGCATTGAGGATACCCCGAACCTAAAGCTTTTCTAAAGTGGGGTGACCTATGGGCTAACTAGGGATTCCTATGTCCTTGGACCTCTATATTGGGCTAGGCCCAACAATTGCCAAGCTACTAAGCTAAAACATGTAGCATGGTGAAAACAATTATCATGAAATAGAGCTACGGTAAGCAACTAATAAAATATAACATGAGATTAAAAAAACTAAAACTTGTGGGTACATGCTTTTATTTCTCTTCCTTTTTCTGTTTTTTTTTTAGCATACCGGGGTTTCCAGAGTAAGAAATAACAAGGTCTAGGTTAAACATTAAAAAAAAGGAGAAAAAAATCATCTGGCCAACACATTGAACGAACCTAAAATAAGTCAGATTCGATTTCAGATCAAGTTAGAGCATGACTTGGTCACGACATTATTCTACCCTTTCTGATTGTTTCCCTTCTAGCTGAAAGCTCTAAACCCGCAAATAAATAAATCTAAAACAAAGTGAGGCCTAAGCTTTTGATTACCATCCCATTAGAGCATAAATACTTCTTCCGTTTTTTTTCTTTTCATGAACAAAAGGAGACATAGATCAGCATATAAGTAGTAGCAGTTAGTGTTTTCATCATTTTTATATCAAACAAATATAGCTGATTCACGCATATACCAGATTTGCTAACCCAAATTTTCTGTTACGGTTGCTAAGCCAATATTAGGAGCTAAGATGAGCAGATATTTAAGCAACCTAAAGAGCAGGAATTGAAACAATCAAACGAGCAGAGGCTAACACAACTAAAATAAACAGAAACTAGCATAATCGACTGAGTGAAAGCAATACGAACAACAATCGTCTAGCATCTTCACTGAGTCAACAGGTTCGACCAGCAATTCCAGTTTGCACGCACAAGATTTGACACAAGCATTCACAAACCCAGTATAGTGTCGATATCCAAAATTTGTCCCGAACGCACGATGCAGATGCATCCGTTTTCAGAGCAGGGTACCTCGGTCAAAACAGAAAAGGAAGGAACACAACATAAGCCAACATTGAACTCAGTAAGTTTGGACAGTAAATCATAAAATCGGGAGAACCATTCCTAACCAGATTCAGCCAGCAAATCGTAAAACCGAATGATCTTAATTCATCCCTGAAAAGTCAGTCAAACGATATCATCCACTCTAAACTTCGAAACCAGCACTGAAGCCAACCAAATGATTTCGCAAGCTAGTTAAAAACCAAATTATGTGAACCAAAGTTCAGTTGTTACAGAAATCGACCTCAAGGTATTCGTACCGCATAATGCAGACTGATTGATGTCCTTTGAAGACGATCGTGTTAGTGTTTGTGGGAGCCCGTCGAAGTAGACGCCAGAGATTGGTGGCTCTATGTTCCTGGTTCACCGATTTGTGTTACAAAATTACCGACAAGACGATGAAGAGGTGGTGGAATCGATTGGCGGCCGCAGATTGAGAAGGTTGGGGTGAGCATGTCGCAAGTGAAGAGAATGAGAGACTGTAGCGTGTATGTTTCTTCGTTCGTCAGTTTGAACGGGAAGAAGATGGTGGAGCTTGTATGCTTCTTGTTCGCCAGTTTTGGGTTGCAAGCTTGAGAAGGGTGAAGAGATTGAAGAAGTGCATAGCTGTATGTTTGCCAGTGTGAATGAGGAGGATGAAGGAGATGCACAGCGAAGGTTCTTCGTTCAATAGTCCTTTTGCAAATTACCGTCAGGAGAGAATGAAGAAGGGTTGAATTTTGGATCTCCACCCTCAGAAGAGACAGAGCAGAACGTGAGTAAAATCAGAGAATAGTTTGTTGGGAGCCTCCAAATTATGTTGGGAATCGATGGAGAAGGAGAGGATCGAACGACAGAGATGGAGGAAGGAGGCGGATCGAGAAAAAACCGACAGAGGGGTATGGCGAATGGAGTGATTACATCGATCGAGAGAGGACCCATTGTTGGGTTTTTTCAAGATCGGGCCGACAAAAGAGAATGTTGGGGGGGATAATCGGCTCTTTCAAAAAAATACCCATACGTCGTGTTGTAATTGGTTCCTTCAAAAGATGCCCATGCTGTAGGGTTTTTGACTGATTATGGGCTTTATTTGGATCTGCAAATGAGAGGGTTGGACCAGATTTCAGGGACATGGGCCGATATTTGGTCAAGGGTAGGCCCGAGGCCGCATTTGACTGGCTGGATCGGACAACAAAAATAAAACCCCACTTGCTCCTCTCAAGATTCGAACCATGGACCCCTAGCTTGTTTCAAGAATTTACTGACCAACTAAGCTAACCAAACTCAGTTTATGAACGTGACAAATAACACTAGAGCTCTAATTCGAACGGAATGAGTTCCATAACAATGCTCACTTTTAATAGAAAGATGTTGTAAAATGAAAGAGTCTGAAAATGGTTCACTATTGGGGATCATGAATAAACGAATGCACATAATAAAATACAAAACATATTAAAATATACAAATAAAGATAACGAAATACTATAATAACGAATACATGAAATAATACCATAATAATGAATACATAAAATAATGAAATGGCGCTAGTACGACGATTGTGAAAATACAAACAATGCAATAAAATGGAATTGAATTAGTATGCGTCAGTAGTAGTGAATGAGATGGAATAAACAAAGTAGTATCATAGCAACAAACTAAAGTGCTAATTAAGATATGTACATAAAATAATGAAATAGTACTAAAATGATTATGATAAAAATGAAGAGTATGTGATTGAAATTAGTAAGAAATAGCAATACATGGGATAAAGTAAGTGAAAATGAAAAGAAAATTGAATAGATACACAAACGAGTGATAAAAATGGAATACATAAAATAATAATAAGATAAGTAAATAAAACAAAATGAATGGTTTTAAAACCGGATTATTGTTTGAAAATTCATTTTTGGAAAATCGTGTTTTTATGAAATGCTTTGAAAATTATAAAATGACGGTTTCATTGTGGCACGCAAGCTAATATGTTTTGAAAAAGAAAGCGACGACCCCTCTTATTATTTCGAAATTTGCTTTATGGGGTAGAATTTTTGTGTCTACACCCTCTGTCCCTGGAGGTAGGGTTAACACTGGGGCGGTGGTTAACCTTTCCTTCAGTTCCTGAAACGCTACCTCACACTCGTCGCTCCACTGAAATTTGACCACCTTCTTCATCAGGTTGGTGAGAGGTCTGGTAATCTTTGAGAAGTCCTTCACGAATCTCCTATAGTATCCTGCCAACCCAGGAAACTACGCACCTCTGTCAGGTTGCCCGGTCTCGGTCACTCCTTCACTGCTTGGATCTTGGCTGGATCTACTGCTATCCCCTCCTTCGTTATGATATGGCCCAAGAACGCCACGCGGTCCAACCCAAAATCACACTTAGACAATTTGGCGTACAACTGCTGCTCTCTCAAGATC